>CAUYPO010049670.1:0-16219 GCA_963574435.1 Cheirogaleus major | reverse complement strand
AGTATCTAGTGTTATGTGACTTTAGGTTACAAGGAAGTGGGCCAAGGTGCAGCCTGATTAATGCTTAAATGTAACTATATTTTTGTCCAGAACCTGGCATGTAATTCCTGTGAACCCTGTGAGGACAGTTTCAACCTCACAAACTTACCATTTTTCTGTGTGGTGATAGCAATTTCCAAGAATGTAATACATTGTTATTAACCATAGTCACCACCAGTAGGTTTTTGAGTGTCATTTGCATGTAGGAATTAACATTGTTCATTTCAATAAGTTTTCTGTGCATTCAGAGAGGTCTGTCTCACCCTGCTATCCCCTTCCCCTATCTCAGGGTCTTCCCAGATGATATAGAATGTTGAGAGCCTTGGTTGGTCCGAGTGCAGTGGTGTTTACAACTAATTGTTCACAACCAGTTACAGATTCCTTTGTTCCTTCTCCGCTCCCACTGCTCCACTTGACTAGCCTTAAAAAATAAATAAATAAATAAAAATAAAGAATGTCGAGAGCCTTGAGACACTGTTGTTATTCCCTTCTCTTAGCACAGATTCTGACTATTCCCTACTGTCCTCCCTCCCTGACCTTCTTTTCTGTTTTCCTGACATAGCTTTCCCTTTCTAGCCTGCCCTCCTCTTCCTAGTCAGCCTTTGACATCAGTACTTTCTCAGTGCAACAGCTTCCTTCTTCTCGGCCTGAGGAATAACTGGGCATAGACCATCCAGGGTGGCATCACAAGTACGTGGATGAGGCACAGAAAAACCAAACCGTGTCCACTGTAGGAGATAGTGCTCTCTTGCTGAGCCTTCAAGGTTTTATGCCTTTGTTTTCTCCTGGCCTCCGAGTTCAGCCTATACATAGTCTGATCTCTTCTGACTCCTCAGGACAATCATTCTAGTTACTTCTACCTTCTCCAGCCTAGACAGTAACTTTCTCTACATTCCTCCCAGTCCCCCAGAGCCTTCAGGCTTCCTCTGAGCTCAGGCAGGATGGTTCCTGAGCCCAGTTCTGAGTCTGAGTCTAAATCCTAGGTATAAATGGTCACCATCCTAAATTAAACCTTTTTTTTTTTTTTTTGTAGGTGACTTTGTGCTCTTGTTGTATCATTTTCTCCATAGATGTAGCAGCTCACCTCCCACCCCTTTCTTTGTTTCATCCATTGTTTAATTCTCCAGTAGCTAGCTGATCTCTGGTCAGTAGCTTCCCTTTTACATTTTTGTACCAAAAGGAATATCCAGATAGTGAGCTGGATATTTCCCCAGCTCAGGAATCCTTGCTTGTTCTCCCAAGGGCAGAGGAAGGCTATTTGTTTCAGGACAGCTTAACCACATAGCTAATGTGTATGTGTATGTTTATGTAACATTCTGTCCTTTCCTTTTTTTCTGTTTCTTCCCAGGATCATCTCTAGCAACAGGTCACACATTGTCAAACTACCTCTCAGCAGGGTAAGTGACCATCTTGCCTCTAAACTCTTAAATTTCTGGTGAGGGGGCTCTAAGTCAGTTAACCATATTGGTCTAGATCTGCCTGGTTAGCTCTGTCCATCAACATAGGGTTTGGGCCTTAGCATGTTTCTCTTGTGTGGGGTCAGTGCAACCCTTCCCTCCCTGATCTCGATTTCTGCTCTGTTTTCCTGATCCCACCCCCACCCTGGGCAGCAGCTGAAGTTCATGCACACCTCACACCAGTTCCTCCTGCTGAGCAGCCCTCCTGCCAAGGAGGCTCGGTTCCGGACCGCCAAGAAGCTCTACGGCAGCACCTTTGCCTTCCAGTGAGGAAGCTGGGGGCTGGGCAGTGGGCGGGAGGGGGCGGGAAGAGTGCTCTTGAGGTATATGAGTTTGTGTTACCTGTGTCCATTAACTAGTCAGCAAATGCTTATGAAATGCTGTTGTGGTAGGTACTGTGGAGGATAAAAAGATAAATATGATGTGGTCTTTATGCCCAAACTGCTTATGGTGTAGTTGAAGAGAAATAATATTTTCATATAAAAAGATGTGGTTGAAGAAACAGATTGGAGGGGATAGATTTGAAAGCTACTTTGAAAGAAAATCCACAATTTATGCCTAATTGTAAGATGGGGGAGAGAAAAAGAGAGGTATTAAAGGTAACTTGTAGTTGGTTGTACCTTTTTCTTAAAATAGAAAATGAAGTCAGAATTAAAAGCCATATTTGGGATCAGTGATAAGTTTGTTGAGTTTGAGAAGAATTTGTTGAGTTTGAAATATCAGAAGAAAGGGCAAAAGAAAATACTGAACCAGCATTTGAGGATTTAGGATGGGATTAGCTGAAGCACAGAAGAGAGGATGAAAACTGGAAATAAAGATGTTGGGTTTAGCCACACACACACAAGTATCTTGCGTACCTGTGACTATATCCATGTGCGTGTCCATCACTAGGTGTATCTCTGTCCATCTTCATGTCCTGTGTGGGTGAGAATGGGTGGGAATGGCAGTCTTGGAAGTCCTCCTGGGAGCCTCATACCATGAGGAGACATGTATTCTGCCCTGCCTTACAGTGGGTCCCACATTGAGAACTGGCATTCGATCCTGCGCAATGGGCTGGTCAATGCATCCTACACCAAACTGCAGGTGAGGCTGTGCCCCTTTCCTTTCTTTCCACCCCTTCTCTGCCCCACACAGTTTTGGGATAGACTGCTCTAGAGTACTCAGCTGTTTTTGCCTCAGCGTCTTCAAGCCTTGCCTGTCTTGGGGGCTTCCTTAGAGAAGAAGGTGGAACTATATGTATGGCGTGAATGTGGCTGTTGTATATTTGATCTCAGGCTGGTTTTGGTGGTTTTGGGAATGGGAATGTACCTGTAGGCAGGAATATGGAATTGCTGATTGCAGCCACTGTGATGAATTAACCTATTAGAGCGTTTCATTTATGTGGCTATTCATTCAAAGAGTTGATATGGGAGGCTTGTTTCTTTGCCCTGAGAAACTCCAGGGAATGGATATTGTCCCTCCTGGCTACCTGTTCATAGTCCCTCTTTTTTGGAATCTGCATATATAAGGCCTGGGACAGGAGTGTGGTTGCTGAGGGACTGATTCAGTGGCTCTGCCACTCCCCACTCTCCAAGGCATCAATATCTGGTATTTCATAGGCAAGTGGACTAACCTGCATCTACTTCTCAACCAGTCAGCTTTTCAAGAGTAGGTGCTTAGAGTTATTTGAATGAGTGAGGAGGTAAATGGAGGGACAGAGGGCTGAATAAGCCTTGTGGCTGCCTAATATATAGCCATCGGAGAGCCCAGGCTCATATTGCTCATCCTGGTGTTTCCCTGCAAGCTGCATGGAGCAGCCTATGGCAAAGGCATCTACCTGAGCCCCATCTCCAGTATTTCCTTTGGATACTCAGGTAAGAAATATTCCCTGGCCACCTTGACTCTATTTACATTGCATCTATTTGTGAACACATTATCTGTACTGTCTCCCTCATCATAGATACTTGGTCTATGTCAGCTTTCTCCCAAGTCATGGATACATAGCCTGTCTCTCTACATTTTCTTATTAGAAATTTAGATTCTTTACAGGGTGAGGCCAATTATTGTTAAAAATGATGGTTTTATTTATTGTAGGGGCTTGGCCCTCGGAAAGGCTTGAGGAATAACCGGGAGATAAGGCTTTTTGTAGACCACATTTTTGTGTTGGCTATTATAGATTGTGTGCACATGTGCATGTGAGTTTATGCGTGAATACTCCTGAAGGTTTGAGTCCTTTCCATTGGCTTATATTTCTGGAGACGTTCTATCTGTCAACCATATACTGTCTGTAATCGTATAGTATTGTATTAGTCACATTGAATAGAAGAGAAAGCATTTTATTCTAAAGACATGAGTGAGGTTCAGATTCTAATCAGGAGATGAGTCCAACTCAGAAAAGGAATCCAACTTAGACCTCTCTCGGTCTTTCTGGTTCATGTCTTCTTAGTTCCTTTTCAGTCTGCTTTTGTTCTTGTTCGACATAGTCTCTGTATAAGGTGTAGCCACCACATAGTTGTGTGTTCACCATATGAAGGGGATAGTGCTAGATTCTTTACTGGTATCTACCAGTAGTATTCTGCAGGAATTGTAACTGTTATAAGAAAAATTTAGTGCAAGAATCAAAGAACTAGAAAAGTGTCTAACAACAGATTAAACCAAAGTAGAAGAAATGAGATAATATAGGTAAGAACCAAAATCAATGAAATAAAAATAGTACAATAGATATGACCAAAAACACCAAAAAAAGATTCTTTTAAAGAACAAACAAAACAGATAACCCTGGTTAGACTGATTAAGAAGGAAAGGGGCACAATTAAATAATATAATGAATGGAAAAGGCACCATAACCATAGATATACTAAAAATTCTTTTTTAAGAGATGGAGTCTAACTATGCTGTCCATGCTGATCTTGAACTCTTGAGCTCAAGGGATCCTCCCACCTTAGCCTCCTGAATAGCTGGGAATACAGGTGTGCACCACTGGGCCCAGCCTAGCAGAATTTTAATGGCTGATAAGATAATTCTGTAAACTTTATGCCAGTAATTTGAAAACTTTGATAAAATAGATAAGTTCCTAGAAAAATACAACTTAACAAAAACTGAATCAAGAAGAAATAACCCAAATAGCCATAAAACTATAAAAGAAATTGAAATAGCTTAAAATTTTCCACAAAAACACAGCATATTCCACCAAGCTCATACAAGTGAATCTTAAACCAAACTTTCAAGGAACAAATTATTATAATCTTATTACAAAATCTTCTAGAGAATAGAAAAAGATGGAATTATATATCATAAAAGATTGACTTTATTAAAGTTGACTTTATTAAAGTTAAAAACTTCTATTCATGAGAAGACACCTTAAAGTGCAACAATAAGCTACAAACTGGGAGAAGACATTTACAGCACATATAACCACAAAAAGATTAGTAATAAAAATGTATTTTAGTCTGGGCATAGTAGCTTGTACCTGCAATCCCAGTGCTTTGGGAGGCACTTTTAATATATTTTTAAAAAATGTATTTTAAAAATTCTTACAAATCAATAAGAATAGACAACCTAAAAGAAAAGAAAAACAGGTAAATGACATGAACAGGTATTTCACAGAAGAAGTGCCCCAAAATTGTGAAAAGCTGCTTAATCTTTATTTATAGAGAAGTAAAATCAAGACCAAAATGACTCACAATTTAGTACCTATGTAGATTCGCAAAAATTAAGAAATCTGACAACACTTCTGATAGTACCAAAAGTTGTAGATCAGCAGGATCTCCTTTATTGCCTGCGGGGATATAAATTTGTACATCCATTTTGGAAAACAATTTGATTTTACTTCATAAATCTGAGCAGTTTTATTCCTGGGACCCAGCATTTTAATTTCTGCATGTGTGTACCAAAGAGTGTACATGAAGGTTCAAAGCAATACTGCTTTGAATACTAGCAGACCTTAGAATCATCTCAAATGCTCATCATGAGGATAATGGATAAATATTTTTATGTATTCTAACAATGGATTGTTATTTAGCAATAAAAATGGACAAACATCATTGATATGAAATAACATGGAAAAATCTTAGTAATATGTTCAATTGCTGGGCACCATGACTCATGCCTGTAATCCTAGCAACTCAGGAAGTTGAGGCAGGAGGATTGCTTGAGGCCAGGAGTTTAAGACCAGCCTGGGCAACATAGTGAGACCTTATCTCTTAAAAAAAGGACAAAATAATTAGCTGGGCACAGTGGCACTGACCTGTAGTCCCAGCTACTCAGGAGGCTGAGGCAGGAGGATCACTTAAGCCTGGGAGTTCAAGGCTGCAGTGAGCTATGATTGCATACTCCAGGCTGGGTGACAGAGTAAGACCTGTCTATAACTAAAAATAAAAGTCAAGTCCGAGAAGACCATATAGTATATGGTTCCTTTTTTATATTATTCAAAAGCAAACAAAATTAATAGGCACATGTGTGTAAAACTGAAGAAAGAAAAGCAAGGGAATAAGAACTCAAATTTCAGGATAGTGATTACCTCCCAAGAGGAGGCAGGCGTCTTGATTCCTCAGTTTTTTATCTTTGGCCCAGCCTTAGCATCCCTCTGATTAAGCTGTTGTTATTATCTGAGTAGTGAGAGGTTATCCCGCTTCTTGGTGCCCACATGATTCTTCCTTCCTTCCTTATTTTCTCTCTATTCCCTCTCTTTCCTTCTCTCTTCTCCCACTAGCCTTTGTTTACCACTAAGTGCCTGAATAGCTTTAGTTACCAGATAGAACCAGGAATCTCTATTGCCTACTTGTCTTTCTTCATCACTTTACTGATTACATAAAACCATAATAGACCCCATTCTTCTCTCTCTCTCAAAGGGTGATTGATTATAGATACAAAATACCATAGGCCTTTACTATTGGAGGTATAGATCATCTACCAGGGATGGGGAACCTGCAACCTTCTGATTTCAAGATTGTTCTTTGTCAGGCCAGCAGCAGTGGCTCACACCTGTAATCCTAGCACAGTGGGAGGCCAAGGCAGGAGGATCACTTGAGCTCAGGAGTTGGAGACCAGCCTAAGCAAGAGCGAGACCCTGTCTCTACTAAAAATGGAAAAATTAACTGGGCGCTGGGGCGTGTGCCTGTAGTCTCAGCTACACAGGAGGCTGAGGCAGGAGGATCACTTGAGCCCAGGAGTTTGAGGTTGCTGTGAGCTATGGTGACACCACTGCACTCTACCTGGGGTGACAGAGTAAGACTCTGTATCACCAATCTTTTTTAAGCCCCAAATTCATCTTTCCCTGCCATACCCCTGTTAATAAAAGGATCTGTTCTGTAAAACTTGGATTCAGTCTAAAAGCTGCACTCAGTGATCCAGAAGGCCACATGTGGCCCCAAGGCTGCAGGTTCCCCACCCCTGCTGAGAATTCCTTATTATTTTACAGATAAGAAAGCTGATATACAGAAAAGTTAAATGACTTTCTCATGGTCACACAGCTATGAGTAGCAGAGCTAGGACTGGAGTCCAAGTCTCTTAACTTCTAGGCTAGAGTAGCCTTTGCTTAAATGACTGGGTCTTGGATAGTCTCATAGACAGGTGAGAGTCTCTATAATGTGATAGGGGGGCATATGTGCAAATGTTCCACTTACTATAGTTACTCTAGCACTTGACCAACTGTCTGGTATGTTTTCTTCTCCCTGTTCTGGCTTTCTATTTTTTCTACCTCAGGGCACCTTTAGCTTAGTGGCACTGGATGCCTTCTAGGGGTGTGGGTTGGTGTAAATAGAGTTCATTTAACCAGTGGAATCTCCAATGACTTGGCGGTAGTGTGCAGGTTGAAATGAGGGACAGTGAGAAAGGAGATGGTAAACTCCATGTTCGGGTTCTGTTTAGGGACTTCTGATAAGTGCATACTCAGAAAAGCATCCAGGGATTATTCTAGCCACTATAGTCTCAAGGTCTGGTCTCAGAAATGGACAGAAGATCACTGGGTCAGTATGGAAAGGAAGGTATGCAATAGGATTGGGGTGGGACAAGATTTGGGTTATATCATAAGGGCCATCTCTAAGACCTGCCACAGAAATCAGATTATTCTTATCCCCTTGTCTGCCTTCCCTGGAGTAGAACCTGAATGAGAATTTCACTTAGAACCTTGTCACTGATATACTCACGTTGAGAAGGCCATGATGTTTGGATGGAGAGCTGAAACTAGTTAAGGCTAATGGAGAAGGTAGAAACAGAGGGGTTGAGAGTATCCTATAAGAGGAAGAAATTGGCAGTTAGGCCTTGAGGCTCTCATTCTGCCGATTTTTGTTCAGGCTCTGAATCTGTCATGAGACTTCAGTGTAACTGCAGGATGAGTTGACAGCCTGAGTACTAAAGAATGTCAGTTCAACAGTTACCACCCTGGTCTCTATACCATGGCTGTCACAAAGCCAAGAATTGAGGCAAAGTGGAGCTAATAATGATAGAAAGTTCCAGACTAGAGCAGTGAGAGTTTTTATGGCCTGTAATAATAGCATTATTTACATCTTCATGCATCTCCTTCTTGGTCTCATTCTCTCTCTCTCTCTGTGTCTCTCACTCACACTTTTATCTCTAACTCTGATAAGACTGGGCCTGTGAAAAAGTTGAGTACAGAGACTGAAGTCCTTTCCTCAAGCCAAAAAGAGTTGGGTTGGGAGTAGGGGCACACAAGCACTGTGTTATATCTAAATAAGAAAAATCCCAGTCAGGCGCAGTGGCTCACATATGTAATCCTAGCACTTTGGGAGGCCGAGGTGGGTAGATCGCTCAAGGTTAGGAGTTCGAAACCAGGCTAAGCAACAGCGAGACCCCATTTCTACTAAAAATAGAAAGAAATTAATTGGCCAACTAAAAATATATAGAAAAAGTTAGCCGGGCATGGTGGCGCATGCCTGTAGTCCCAGCTGCTCAGGAGGCTGAGACAAGAGGATTGCTTGAGCCCAGGAGTTTGAGGTTGCTGTAAGCTAGGCTGATGCCACGGCACTCTAGCAACAGAGCGAGACTCTGGGCAACAGAGCGAGACTCTGTCTCAAAAAAAAAAAGAAAGAAAAGAAAAGAAAAATCCAGGTTGAGTCTATAAATCTAAGAACAAGGCTATTCAATAGGGGGTAAGGATAGCAGAGGATTTATGGATTTAGATAGAGGGAATTGGCAATCCTTTCTCAAGTCTGAGAAGGAAATAGAGTTCTTCAAGGTGGTTGCCATTGTGATGACCTGTGGAAAATTATTCATCACTTTGCTGTGTTTTCTCCTTTTCTCTCGAATGACTGGTCAGGTTTTTTATGTAACTTAGAGACTAGACAAGATCTGACTTTCTCTGCTTGCTTCCTCTCCACTCATTTTGCTCAGCCTGGGATTTGATGCTGAAGTGTTGATATCCCAGTCTCTTGGGCCCCTCATTTCTGGCTCATTTCCTGTCTTAGTCCCCTATCTTAGAACTCTTTAGTGGTTCCCTTATGTTCTGAGGATAAATTGCAGTTGCCTTAACATGGCCTGCAAGGCCTGCTTGCTCTGATCCCAGCTTACCTCTTCCACATCATTTCTCTGCCATTGACTATTCTCTGTACAAACTAAGGCACAGTGCTTTATCTTTCCCTCAGTCCTTTATATCCTATTACTTCTGCCCAGGATACTTCCCTCTACACCTCCCTTCACTTAATTAACTCTTCCTAATCCTCTAGTTCTCAGCCTATCTGTCACCAGGATGCCTCCTTCAAATCCCTGGCCTAGGCTAGTTCTCCTCCTCTGGCTCACACAGTGCTCTGTTCTCTCCCCATCACAACCCTTACCTGCTGTGTTATAATTACATGTTTCTTGCCTGTGATTTCCACCAGACTAAATTCTGTGGGGACAAATACCTTGTTTGTTTTATTCTCTACTGTATTGCCAAGTGTGTAGCTCAGTGCTAGCACATAGTAGGCACTTCAGTAAATATTTGATTAAGGAATGGATGGATGAACTGGGTTTGTTGTTCTGTGACAGGAATGGGAAAAGGACAGCACAGGATGCCCTCCAAGGATGAGCTGGTCCAGAGATATAACAGGATGAATACCATCCCCCAGGTATTAGTTGGCCCTGCGCTAATGAGGCAGGACCCTTCCCTGGGGCTATTTTAGCTTGAAGAGATGGGCAGGGGTGATGATTTGAAGATCATTTAAAGGAATCAGGTATATTTTAAGGTGCACACACTTCCAGAGTCATATGTGGCCTCAGTCATAAGTATGAAAGCAGAGGCTGAGTTTAGATAAAAATGCAAAGATGGAAGCTGTGGCCCCATCCAGACTGATTATGGGAAAGAAAAATTTTGGTGGGTGGCTGGGAGCCCAGGATATCCCTGATCCCCACCCCCAATCATCAGCAGCCAACCAGCCTCTCTAGGGAAAACCGTAACCATCTGTCTGGCTCTGCTTTCCTTTGCCTCCTTCTCTTCCAGACCCGATCCATTCAGTCAAGGTTCCTGCAGAGTCGGAATCTAAACTGTATAGCACTTTGTGAAGGTAGGTAGCTTACCCATGCCCTGTTTATTTGGATCCCCAACCTTTATTTTTGATGCAACTTTGGCATATGATCTGGCCAAGGGTGATGTTGAAACAGCATGGTTTCCCTTTCCTTCCTGGGCTCTGTGCCTTAAACGTTGTATCTATGACTTCTGGCCGCCTTCTTCCCAGTGATTACATCCAAGGACCTCCAGAAGCATGGGAACATCTGGGTGTGCCCCGTATCTGACCATGTCTGCACACGGTTCTTCTTTGTGTAAGTCCAGGAGGGACCCTAGGGATTACTTGAGGAGTGAGGGTGGGGGTGTGATGGTGTGTGACTACTGGGAAATTCTGTTTCTGTTATATGAGATTTGTCTCTGGCTACCTGAGTCGAGCTGGCACTGGACTTTCCCCTTGGAGGATAGGAATGGGTATAGAATCAGGGGTCCTCAAACTTTTTAAACAGGGGGCCAGTTCACTGTCCCTCAGACCGTTGGAGGGCCATTGGAGAGTGCGGTGCACATTCCACACATGTGCACTGTGGGCCTGGGATGAGTCAGCTGCTAAGCAGGACAGGCAGCGGCGGCAAAAACACCCGGTGATCTGGATAAATGTCCTCGGCGGGCCGCAGTTTGAGGACTCCTGGTATAGATCATCAAGGTCTTGCTAGAGGAAACTAGATAAGCTGAATCCCTTCCACTCTGAAGAGTAGTGAGAAAGGGCTTTGAATTCTGGGATGGATTGGCCACACCTTGAAATACAGTTCTACTGGTTCACATTGTGGTATTGTTCCCCCTTTTATGCTCACACTTGCCCCATCTTTGGCAGATATGAGGATGGTCAGGTGGGCGATGCCAACATAAATACTCAGGACCCCAAGATACAGAAGGAAATCATGCGTGTGATCGGAACTCAGGTTTACACAAACTGAGGGGGCCCCAGCCCTCGTACCACCCCTGTTCCCCCAGGATCCATCTGCCCTCATAAAAGGGCTCAGGTGCAGCAGGTGGCTGCCCTGAGGAATTAAGGGGCCGTTACCAAGGGGGCAAGAAAAAGAAGAGGTGGCCTTCATGGTGGAACTTGACCCAGGAACCACTCTACATTTGGATGGCCCAGACTGACTCCAACCCCTGATTTTCCCAGTTGACTTCACCCTGTTTGTAAATAAAACAATAAAATGGAAGGTGCTGTGGACTGGATATGATCACTGTGGTCTGACTAGCCTTGGGCCAGCACCTACTCCAAGCCCCCAAATGGGGATGAGGGTGGGAAGAGTGGAATATCCTGAGGGTTGGGACTATTTATGTTGCATGGAATCAAAGCTGAGTCCATTTAATCAATGGATTAAAAGGAAACTTACCAGTTATGCAGATGAAACAAACTGAGGATATAGAATACCACTAGTGACTGTTAGTCAAGATTTAAAAGGCTATTGAGGCCAAAGCAGCTCAGGGATAGCCTACTGCTTTCTGCACAAAGCCTACCCAGTCTCCTTTGCTCTGTATCTCAGGGGCTGGGCCCCTAAACCTCTTCCTTCTCCTACTTCTTTGGGATAAGTGAGGTTGGGGGACAGCTGGCAGGAGCAGGAAGTTGTGTTGGTCTTTAACTTGAAATCTATAAAGACATTCTAGGGTAATGCAGCTTCCCTTAATGAAACAAAACCCAGATTCTCTAAGATTAGCAGGCTGGTGAAGGAAGGCAGCTATTTCTAGGAGACCTAATTTTGTTACTATCAGTGAATTCCATCTTCTCTCTGTTGATACTACCATGACAAGCCCTCTGCTGGCCTTCAGGCTGTGCAACATGTACCCCAAACCCTTCTAAGCATAGCTGAGATAGTTGGACATGTCCAAATATTTTATGAAATAATAAAAACAGGAATATAAGCACAGAGTATACAAAAAATATTAAACAAGCCTGGCTTTTCAAGGATAGGTTTCTTACTCTAGTGTAGTTTCTTGATTTACAGAGCCTGCCCTAGACTACCTATTGTCTTTCATTGCCTTCACCATACTTTAGAGGTACCTTCTTGCCTGGGTACCTTACACTGTTTTGTAGTTCCTGACCTGCTTTAATGTACAATTACTATTCTTAAGGTCTATTCCCCTAGAGGCTGTTTCTTAAGACTTCTTTACCTCTTCTTGATTCTGACTCTACAAGTCTCCCAAGACTCTCTTTCCCCATTCTGGTTTGAGGTCTAGGAGAAATGCCTCTTCACCAAGTAAATGACCCTATCCCTGAGCCCACTCTAACCAAAAGTCCTGCCTCTTGGGAGGACCCTGGCAGCCCATATCTGTAGTATCAGAGATAGCTGACATTTTTAATTCTTACTAGATAGGTGCTGGGCATTATGCAAAGCATTTTAATAATTTGCTAACAATTTAGATTACTTACTAGGTACTTGGTATTATAAGCTTTCTACATGTATTGACTCATGATTCTCACAATTAGCCTGTGAAGCCATTGAAATAGGTGCTATTATTCCTGTTTTGTAGATGAGAAAACAGAGGCACAGAGGATAAGTAATTTTGCCATATTCCACAGTTAGTGACAGGCAACCTGACTCCAGAATCACTGTTCTCATTCTAGCCTTTCAAACTTTACAAATATTTTTTCGCTTAATCCTGACAACAAAGCTGGAAGATAAGTTTTCTTTAGAGATCTTAAATAATTGTATAAGGTCTCACAGCTGGTTTGTGGCAATGCTGTTTTTAACCAGATCTGCCCAACCTGAGCTCTTCACCATACCTCTTAACCAGAACCTGAGCTCTTAACCACTGTTAGTTCCCTAGAAGTTCTCAAACTGTTCCCGCTGGTGTTCCAGCGACTAGACCTAGGTATGTTGCTACTGAAATGGTTCAATTTCAATTTTTGTTCATTTTCAGAAATTGTTAATAGACTTTTCTCAGTTGTAAACATTTCTTATAATTTCTCTATATCACTGACATCTGATATAGCAAGTACTAGCAAATGTTGGAATGAGAAGGAATGAACAAATAGTGTATATTACCAGAAAAACTCAAATAGCTGAGCTAGCCTCATGGGTGTCACTTTTTTTAAATAGCATATGCATAATCATGGTCTTTTTATGCCAATAAAATTGTAATGAAATTAATACACCATTTCATAGTGTTCCACAGAAAAGCAATAGGACTTTTTGGATCTGAAGTTTGAAAGCTACAGATAATCCTATCTTATAAAATTCAAATATATATGAGGTAAAACAAAGCTTGTTAAAACCCCACAAACACTAGAACGCCTTCATTCTAGTGAATGAAGGGAAACTTGCTGGGTGCAGCCCTGAGTTTCTGGAGAGAAACCTCCCCATACCCTGGAGGGCAAATTGAGGGAGGGTTTCCCCTTTCCCCCACCTGGGCCTTGCTACCTTAGAGGTAGGAGAGCTGGGGCCTGTGAAAGCCAGGTGTAAGTAACAAGGCGTCATCCTTCCCAGGGGCCAAGACTGTTAGAAATTCTGCACATACAGGTTGGCAGTGGCCTCCTACCTTTCACATAGTCCTAGGCTCAAGCAACCTCACTTCATTTAGACCTGGTCATGCCTGGTTAGGGCTAGGATCAGGAAAAGAATTATTAATTAGTTCTAGGTAGAGAGTAGATGGCTATGATTTCTGGATTGAGAAATTAAAAACCCCTGGAGTTTAACCTTCCCCTTCCGTCCTCTCCTGGTAAATTTCCATCCAGGCAGGGTGTGGCCATGACTCAGTTTGTGGTGAGGATGCATCCCTCCAATGGGAAGGAGTCTGCTTGATTTCTGCGGTTCCTTCTGGCTGGTGGGGAGAGGGAAAGAGGAGTCTGGTGCTGAGTCATTACTGGGTTGCTGGCTTCTCACAGGATGGATTCTGAGGTGGAAGTTTGAGGGATGTCTCAGCTTCTGGACCAGTTTGGGGCTGATAGGAAGCTTCACGGGTCACACAATTCCCTTAGAGCAGTCCTCCCCCAGCAGGGTGGGAATAAGGTAGGCTTCAGTTCATTTGAAAGGACACTGGCCCCTTTGCAGCACAGGACTTTCCGCACATGTTTCAGACGTCTCCTCCTCCTGCAATGGGTCAGAGGTACCACCCTTTTAAATTAAAGCATTGCCTATGAAAATTATTTTACCTGAGAGAGGACCCAAAGTCTCCTTAGTCCTAGCTGTCCTTCCTGGGATAAGTGAGTCAGGTTAGCTGGCAGCCAGTGAACAAGGACAGACAGGTGAACTCTGGTGCCAAGGAAAAGCAGGCTGATTGAACGGCAGCAGGAGGGGAGGGGGGCACTTGATCCATTGTTCATTGATGCCTTCTTCGTCTTCCAAATCTTGATCAAGGCCCCATTTCATCCCTACATCCTGTGTGTCGGAATGCTCCAGTCTCTGCCCTCCTTACAGGCTTGGGGAATCTGCGGCCTCAAGGCCACATGTGTCCCTCCTCAACCAAATCCAAACTTCACAGAACAAATCTCGTTACTAGATTTGGATTCAGCAAGGTCACAGGTTCCCCACCCCAAGTAGGGAAAAAGGAAAGCATAGGGCCTTCAAGGGAATGGCTTGGTGGATAAGATTAGAACACCCTAAGGAGGCTTTCTTTGTTCAGTAAACCTTAGCATTTTAGGGCTAGAGAAAGATTGCTGGAGATCACATTGGCTGACAGGGTCACCTTGGCTTAGGCAGTACTTCCATTAGTGTGACCAAGGACTCCTTAAGCTTCTCCCCTCCTGCTACTAAGTGCTGAGGCATTTTTGCAGGTTCCAGGGGAAACTTAGATACACAGTTGCATTCAGAAAACATTCAGTGTTTGTTCCTTTCCTCTAAATGGCCTTCCCATACCCATCTCTATCCTGACCAATTTTCCATGCCTAGCTCAAAATGTCACCTTCTCCACGAAGCCTTGCCTTTCCCACACAGGTAGCCTGTGTCTGTTTATCCCTAACTCCAAAAGGCCAACTTTCTCTTCCTTCCAGAGTTTGTCTGTGGAAACTCTGGTATGCCTGGTAGGCCTGAAGAGATGGTAAGAGTTTGA
Organism: Cheirogaleus major; assembly: GCA_963574435.1. NCBI lineage: Eukaryota > Metazoa > Chordata > Mammalia > Primates > Cheirogaleidae > Cheirogaleus > Cheirogaleus major. The sequence continues at coordinate 1,252 of CAUYPO010049670.1, read as the reverse complement.
AGGAAGGCATAAAATAAAAAGTCCATCTGATCTGGCTCTAGGAAGAGCACATAAAGTCCAAAGTGATAAGTACTGTATTTCAGCTTTAAATCTGACATTTAAGGTCTGTGGGCTGCCCTGGAAATCTGTTGTCCTCAGAGAGAGAGAATACTACTGTTTCAGGCAGAGGACAAGAGGTCATGTAATTGATGATAAAACCTGTACTCTCACCCTCCTCACCAGGGCTGAAATTTGTCTTTAGCCTCTAGGATTGGGTCCAGTATGATTTGCTGACACACCTGCCCCCCTAAGGACTCCAAATGACTTTAGAGAGTTAAACCATAAAGTTACAGATTCTGTGGTCAAGAATCCAAACACGGCAGCAGTCTACGTCCTTACACCCACTCTAGTGAACCTAGCAGTTTCCCTCTGGTCCTGAGCAGGTCACTGAGCACAGTGAAAGGGCTGGCTCTAGGGGAAGGGGGTCTGTGTCCTCCTTCAGAAACCCCAATTTCCTATAGCCGTGGGGTTACTTGTTACTGGGTCAAAGGGCCAAAGGAGTGATGGTCTAGAGAAGGGCAAGCTTGAATGCAGGAAGATGTTCTGGCACTGGTCACGAGGCATTTGTGGAAAAACCAACTCAAACTGTGTTTCTCTGTTCTCACACTACCACAACAGCAATCAACCAGAAGACTTCTATGACCAAATGTGTATGGGTTTTTCCCCACCCGCCAAGCAAGCAATCAGTTCTGCTGTGGATACCAGCTGGGTATCCTCCACTTCAAATCAGACACCTGGAGATAGTGTCAGATCCAACATTGACACACCTGCCAGTGTGTGAGGGCTCAGTCCCACAAAACCACCCCCTCCTCAGCAATCTGGGCCTCCAGAACTGACCAACTGGCTCAAGTTGGGGTTCCCACTCTGGGTTAATTTGCTAGAGTGGCTCACAGAACTCAGAGAAACATGTTTACCGGTTTATTATAGAGGGTGTCACAAAGGACACAGATGAAGAGATGCATAGGGCAAGCTATGGGGGAAGGGGTGTGGAGCTTCCATGTCCTCCCTGGGTGCAACACCCCCAGAACCTCCATGTGTGCAGCTGTCTGGAAGCTCTCCGAACCCTGTCCTCTTGGGCCTTTCATGGAGACGTCACTGGCTAGGCATGATTGACAACTGTGTAGAAATGTGCTCGGACACAGAGGGTATGATCTGATACTAATAGACTGAGTGGGGAAACCCAGCAGGACTGTTTAGATTCTTCTTGGCGCCT
>CAUYPO010049668.1:0-12788 GCA_963574435.1 Cheirogaleus major | reverse complement strand
TGTCATCAGGGTCACACTCCTTCTGGAGGTTGTAGGGTCCATTTGGACAAGCCAGGATGACCTCATCTTGAGAACCCTAACTTAATGGCATCTTTAAAGGCCCTTTTTTTCCAAATAAGGTTTCATTATATATTTTGAGGTTAGGTTATAGACATATCTCTTTTGAATGTTCCACCATTCAGCCCACTTCACTGTCATTTTCCCCGGACACACACTGGGGATAGCACAGAATGTACCTTCGCTCTAGCCACGTTTTCCTTGCTGTTCCTCAATCATGCCAACCACACTTTTCCCTAGAGCCTTTCCACTCCACTCGTCCCTCTGCCTGCAGCTCTCAGGGGTCGCTTCCTTCCCCTCTTTGCTCACAGGTCACCTCATCAGTGAGGCCTTTCGTCACTGGGCTACATTTCCCTTTCAGTACTTATCACCGCCTGGCATGCTAAATATTTACTTATTGATTTATTCATTGTCTGCCTACACCCACTAACATCTACGCTTGTAGAGAGAGGGAAGGTTTTCCCTTTTAATTCAGTGCTGTATCCTCAGCACCTAGAAGAGTATCTAGCACACAAGAGGTGCGTAATAAATGTTTGCTCCATGAATAAATTAATGAATGGGTTGTAAGGATTAAATAAGATAAATGTAAAAACACTTAGGCCAGTAACTCCCATGTAGGAAGTGCTTACTTAATTGTAATTATTAATGGTTGTTATAACCCTGGGTGTTTGTATAGAGTTTTCATTCCATTATTGACTTTGTTTTCAAGGAGCCACTGCGGCAGAGGTCTGTGTGAGTGACGTTGTAGGACACCAAGTACGTGTGTTCTGTGTTCTCTAGGATTCAGCAGAGCTCTTTTGAGGATGAAGGCTGGGGACTAAGGAGGAGAGAGGAGAGTGATTTAGAATGTTGTCCTTGTGCCCAAGGGGGGGTGGTGGGAATTGGAATATCAATTGTTACCTAGTCGAAGACACTCTTTAATAGAAAACATTCTCTGAGCTGGGTGTTGGAATGATGGGAGGAATGCAGTTTGGCTTGTGGCAAGCGGAAAAATGTCCTTCCCACAGGGCAAAGTCTAGGAAAGGCTGGTCTGCGGGAGAGGAGGGGGCCAAGCAGGGGCAGAGGGAGCAGCTGAGTGCTGGGTCGGGTCGGGAGGGTGTGGGGACCTGCATGGGTCACACTAGGGTCCAACCAGAGGGGGTGACTCAGAATGTAGTTTACAGATAACAGATCCCATATGGTGTGATCTTTTGGGGATTAGGAAAGCTGGTGGACGTTATGGGCTTTCCCTCTGAATCAGTCTGTCATATGAATGTATTTTTGTGTTAGGTTTCAGGGCATTCATGGATCTGATAAAGCCTGGCTTGTAAACCCTTGGATAGAGTGTGATGAACAGAAAGGACTGCCCCTGAGCTCTGTGGGGCTTTCCCAGCTTGCAGGGGCCTCACAGGGAGTCTTCTAACTTTTCACTATCTTCCCCACTCATCCCCTGAAGATCTGCATCTCCTGCCTTCATTCCCTGTTCCGATAATGATGTCTTTTACAGTTAGAGCCTAGAGCAGTGTGATTTCCTTCCTAATATAGTGTGCAGAGAAAAGAAACTGAATAAAACATGCACGCTTTAGGATTCATGATTTGGCCCAACATGCTTAAGCAAGGTGGAATTGAATTTGCTGATTCTTCTTCAATGTTTTGTACAACCGAGAAGCCTGGGGCAGCAGCTGTCATGACAAGATGACACCCCCTGCCGGGGTATAGTGTGATATAATTATTTGCCTCAATTGGATTAATAATTCAGAGGCCATCGACTTCTAAACAGACAAAAGACTGTTTAAAAGCATTAAATTGTGCAGTGGTATCTTGCACTCTTGTGACATTCTTTTTGGAGCTCCTTGGTGCTATTAAACAGGTAGTGGCTAAAGTTCTTTCTTCACCAGCACCAAGATGGCTGCATAAATTTGTCATTTAGCACAACCATCAGATGTTGGATCCCTTGGTCAAAGGACACTTCACATATAGGATTTCAAGTTTACAGAATGAGTGAGGTTGGGGATTGACTTTTCTGAAAGATGCAGGGTCTTCCCTGAGTTACCTGGGTCATATGCTTGAGATTAGGAGCACTGCCTCACTCCCTGGATCTGAGACGCTGTCATACGTCCATCCTCCATAATGAAAACTGCAGCAAGATAGAACTCTCCTTTCATTTCTCCTCCATTCCCAACAAAAATAGGCCGTTTCCATACATGGTGCAGGTGCTGTGGACTCAAAGGGAGGTCCGCGTCTTGCTCATTTCCATGAGAACTGCATGTAGCACATGCTTTGGTGCCATCTTTATGCCCCTCTGCATGTATGGGTGTGTGTATCTCTGCCTCATTTGGTGGCATTCATGGTCCTAGATTAGGAAGAAAGGATGTCACTTTTCTCTGGAAGTGGAAACCCTGAGAAGGTCAACGGATCCACTGCCTGAGGTTGTTAAGTTTTTAGTTTTGAACATATGTTATAGCCAGGATTTATGTTTCTGACTGGCAAGACTCTTCGTGGACTCAGTTCCGCATGTCTTAGATATTAGCACTTGGACTAATAAACATATGACTATTCTCTATCTCTCTCTTAAAAAAGTTTAAATTACTCCTTTCTGGAGGGATACGAACTAGCCAGGAATTCTCCAGCTTCCATCAGTCCATCCCAAACATTACTCTCTAGCAAATGTTTCTGACTGGTCAGCTGCAGATCAAAACATGCATGGCAGAGGAACTGCAGGTGTGAGTTCTGCACAGGTGTGAGGTCTCCATGGGAGCTTTCCCCTGGTGACTGGGTTAGGGTCCTCACAGAGCTAAATGAACTTTCAGTTGCCTAGGCAAAAGAAGAAACAGGAATCCTTTACAAAGAATGGTCCCCTTCCCTTGGTGGACCTCGGTTCTTCACCTCTCTCCTCTCTTGCTTTATTCCATCCACCCCAGCCCCGCAGCACAGGACACACTGTGCTCTAGAAAAGCAACCAGACTGCATGGCCATTCTTCCTGCATGCCTGGCTTCTGCACCCACAGAGCAAAGGGATCTCATTGAGAGTTTCCTGATTAAGGTATTTATGGAGTGTACCGATGAACCCCAGGCACATCCTTCTGGGAGCTTCCCCTGACCCTCCTCCCTGGGTGGGAGGCCTCTCTGCTGGTCACAGTTCACTTCATATCCACACCGTATTGGTGATTTGTTCCCAGCCTGGGAGCCTCTCAAGGGCAAGGTCCATGTGCCTTAGTTATCTCTCATCTGCAATGCTAGCATTTCAGCTACACTAAAGAAGGGTTTAGAGACCTGAAAGAGGTTTCCAGAATCCCCAACCCAATGCCAGCACCAGCTCCGCCTTGCTCCGTCCCTGTCCTTGTATTGAGTTGTCTCATACTCCTGCCACTCAGGAATCCTGGGACTTTTTCATCTGGTTCACAAGCTGTTGTCTGGACCATTTATTTCCTCCCTAATTGTTCTGTCAGTGACCTTTCCTGGGGATGCTGCTTTTTTAAAATAGAAAATGGAGACCTTTTGAATTTATTAATTTTTTGTTTGCCAAGAAAACCCTGATAATAATTGCTAAGACTTCCCAGACGTTATTAGTTTACAAACTTTAATGACACTCATGATTTATTTATGTGCTTTCCTCCCTCTACAGCTGCTCGCCCCAATTCCTTAGTGGAATTCCTGCTGAATCTGAGTGAATTAGTGGAAACAAAACTGCATATTGGAATGACATTTTTTTTGCTAGGCTGTTAATTAAAAGCTTTCCATCCCATCCACTAGGCTCTTCATATGTGAGGTCCCGAAGGCTGGGCTGATATAGTCTGTGAAATCCCCCCTCTAGAAGTGGGACCTTCTCCTATTTGCTTTCAGGAGTAATAAATCTGGTGGAAACTCCTGAATGGGTCACGGAGCATTCAATCGAACAGATATTAATTGAGTATCCGTTATGTAAGCAGCCCTGTGCTCATTGCTAGGAGATGCAGAGTAAGTATGTCATGATTGCTTTCCTCAAGAATGTCTAGTTTGGTTGGAAAATAAGATTAATGTACAAAGGAAACACAACAGCAGGCATATGCAAGAATATATATGTGTATACGATATACAGTGCATTCTGCAATGAGTGGTCCTGCTCTAGAAATACTTATATTTTTATTATTATCATCCTGCCTCGTTCCATAAAAAATGCAAAACAATTCTTGGAATGAATCAGAGATGAGATCAATATAGCACATTTATTTTGTTTTGCTTTTTAATACAGTATATCCTATTTCTCCATTGGGATGTGAACCTCTTAAGAGCAAAGACTATTTCATACACTAATGGTTCCCATAGTTCTCAGAGACACCTGGTGACAGATGGGATTGTGTGAGTGTAGTGCATAAAGGGGCTGGTTCTGGAGTCAGACTGCCTGTATGTGAATCCAGCTCTACTGCTTACTGACTGCACCTCCTTGAGCAGTGCTTGGACCTCTGTAAGCCTCAGTTTACTTATCCATATGATAAAATAATACAAGGCCTATCTCATAGAGGCTTGCGAGGATTTAGTGAGATAATGCATCGAAAGTAATTGACACTCTAGTCAGTATTAACATAATCATAGACCCCTATCCTCTTAGCGTAGCAGCTTCAACCAGGCTCCAGATTACAACCATGCTGGTATCTTTAGGAGAGTGGGGTGCAGAGCACATCTAGACTTCTAGGCACATAATGCCTGGAAATGATGCATTTCTACTTGAGAACATTCCCACGTCTTCTCCTTTACATACTCATGTGTGTTTGGTGAAAAGTGGAGGTTAATGTGTTGGTTTTCATGCACCATGTGATGATGGTGATGACATTGCTGCAGCTGATGCTGACTTTAGGTACAGGATGCAAAGTACAGTCTGATTTTCAATTTCCCCAACATAGTGTTGAGTTAACCCATCCTTTACTGGTTTCTTTTTCATACAACTTTCTTTTTCATAAGCCCATTGAAGAGCTTTGTTGCCTCCCAAGTAATTAACATGAAAGGCAGGGTGGGGCCATGCATGTTTCTCAAACTCGGTGTATCCTCAGAATTACTTGCGCAATGTGTTAAAAATCTAGATTTCTGAGTCCTCCGCCGAAGACTCTGATTTAGTAAGGCTGAGGTGCTACTCAGGAATTTATAATGTTATAAGCTCCCTGGTTGATGCTGATCTTCAGGTAGGATTGGAAACCACTGAGCTCAGAGGAAACTTGGGTTCCAGGCCCATTTATATTATTAATTAATTGGCTTACTTGTGCCTTCCTTCTGTTTCCTTACAAATGAAGGTATTAGATGGGATGATTTCTCAAATCTCTTTCACCTCAGAGTCTACAGTCTCTGCATCCTGGGACGTCAAACCAGAAGCCCACTTGGGATTTATGATGCCCAGTAGACACCTTTTCTGGGCTAAGAGCACTGGTCCTGAGCACAGCCACCCTCCTTAAAAACATCTGGTGGAAAAGTTGCCATCCAAGTGCCAGTAAAATAGCATCCTCTGCTAACTTGCTGTTCACTGACGGAATTATCCAGTTGGCAGGCATTAGCCAGAACACCTGTCCAAACTACTTAGTTTAAATTCATTAAGCATCATGCATTCTATGAAAGTCTTTGTTCTGAAAAAAAAAAACATAGAACGAGAAATGAGGTTGCTCTAAATATTGGGCCATCAGACATCTTACTCTGCTAGAGAACAGAAAAATGTGGGTGCTGGAGAAGCAGATTTGGATTGCAGATTTAATGTTCTCCTATTTATTATGAGAAAGAGGAATTCTTTTTATGGCCTAATCTTTTTTCTTGCACTAGGCAGGACCACAACCTGCATAAATCTTGATTTTTGTCCAGTGGCTGAGAGAATGTAACACTTTGGTATGGATTGTGTCTGCTGATTGTTATTTTATGTTGTTTTTCCTTTCCTCCAAATGCAGTCCATTTTATCACAATCATAAATAACCCCACCATTTGGAGAAAGGGTGTGAAATTCTGCCCATCCCTTTCCACGGCCTGAGCTCCGGCTCATTTTCTCAGCAGGAGATTCATTAGCCTTCTAATGACGCTAATAAGTGAACAGGATCAGACAGTCTCTTCTAAAATAACATTTATAAATGGATACATTTCCCTGCTCTCTAAGGTAGACCTTAATTTATTGCCCTGCCAGATGTCCATGTGTGTAAAACTATGATAGGTGGGACCTTGGAATGCGGGTTGAAGCGAAAAAAAAAAAAAAAAAGGAAACATTTCAATTCACACAGAGCCTATCTATTTTCAAGTTTATAGGAGAGTGGATTTTACATACCCCATTCCTACTTATATATATATAACGACTATAAAGATTAGGTAGTCAAACTCCCATTGTTACTTCTCTCATTTGGTGGCCAATTACTTTATTGGACATAGACTATAAATGTCATTAGGAGGCCTCTGGCAGCTTCCCTAGACCAAAGACCACTGCCCTAGACATTATTTGGGGAGGAATAAACCGGTGAAAAGGCCTTTCCTCTCGGTTACACGTCTGTGAGGTTTCTTTATAGGAATCGTGGAACTTACAGATAAAGCATTTCATATCTTACTGTTGCTTCCAAATGTTTCATGTCCAAATTAAAGCTGAAGTGAAGTCTTACAAGACATAAGGTTTATCTTTTAAGAGATTCCCACCTTTCACTGCTACAAATCTCTCATACCTGTGTATTATTTTTAGCCATTGCCCGCATGAATGCACGCCACTTCTCATGTTTCTGGGAGGAATGTAAGGCCGGTGCCATTGAACACTCCACTCCACAGATGGATACCCCAAGGTTCCCCGTGGGTTGGTGGTCAATGATTTCAGATCTGGGACCCAAATTTAGGGCTTCCAATTCTCAGCAGGCCCTCGTTCTCGTTCTTGCTGGCATATTAGCAGTCATGCTTTCCTGGCCTTTCTAGCTTAGGAACTGTTCGTATTCTGTAAGCAATCTATGACCAAGGGATTACTTTGGAGACTAAGAATAGATTTCCTTGGATATTTGTCTAAGTGATTTTCAATTCAGGTGGATCATGAAAATTGCCTGGGAAATTTAAGAAAAGTCAGTTTCCTGAGCCTTATTCCAAACCTACTGAATCAATGTCTGGGGTCAAGTTCTAAGAGCTTATAGTTTTAAAGAGCTCCCCTGGTTGCTTCTGATGTGCTACTGATCTAAGAGATGTTATGACCATCTTTGCTTCTAAAAAGTCTGTGAAAACTTGTTTTGGGCAATCTCGCCCCCAGCAGACCACTTTCCCTCCACCCGTTTTCCTGACAGCTGGCTTTGAGTGACGAGCATGATCATTCATGTGAAAATCCATAGCTGCACCCTCATCTCTGTAAATGACAGCCATAAAGGTTAATAATTGGAGTGTGCTCAGGCACCTCGTAATTAGCTCACATTCTATCGGCATCAGGCCTGTTTAATTGGGCAATTAACATTGATCTTAGAGAGTGGTGCCACTGAAGTGTGGTCATAAGGTACTAAGATAAACCTTTTGAGGGTACACTGGCAGCCAGAAATCTAGACTCTGAGGGGGATCAGAGAGCCCCAAAACTGGGAGAGGTTTCCGGTGACTTTAGAAGCCTTTCTATTCATAAAGGGTTTTTAGACACAAGTAACCCCACTGCCTTAAGCAACATATAGGATTTGTTGGAAGGGTACTGGAATGGCTCAACATTTGTAGGAAGGGATGAACAAGAAAACCCTGGGATGACAAAATCCTAGGCATCTCCCCAAACCACAACAGCTGGATGTCATGGCTCTACTCTCTGTTGAGCTGCCATTAAATGGCAACTGCATTCTTGGTGGTTTAAATTGCTGGGAGAGAAAATTGGAGGGACCACTTGGGCCAAGTAGTCAAAACTTTAACTGTGTTCAGGAGCTGAGAATTTCCTGGCCCAGGCTGGCTCCCATGTTCATGGCTATGCACAAGGAAACAAGAACCACCAGAAGAAAGATAGGAAGGGGTTCTGGGAATACCAAACCAACAGCCTTCGCTGAAATCACATTTCCTGATGGATTCTAATGCAGAGGCAACTTAAAATATGCTAATTTTTGAAGAACACACCTTCATTTAAACTATTGATTTAAAAGGCTTTCAGTTATTATATGTCAGAGAACATGTGCTAAGTGTTTTACACATAAAAATTATGATTTATATAATAAACACCTTGCAAAGGTTTTGTCCCACGTTGGTGAATGATGAACCTGAGATTCTTAAAGCCACCAGGTAACGGAGGTGAAGTTTGTCCCCCAGGTCTGTAAAACTCCAAAACTCATGCTTGTCTTATTTGCTCATTGCTGCCTCCCCAAATAGATTTTAACTCACAGTTTCGTTAGTGACCACTGTCAGCACTGGACCCATCTGTTCTCCTGAACCTTAGACAATATATCAAAGTCCTAATAGGGTCTTCATAAATGAAGAGGATATGATTGGTGAGATATAATCTGTAAATTTTTTATTTCTTGTAACACCCCTCAACTTACCCTCCCACCAAGAGATGCAAGTAGAATGCTTTTGATCATTCACAAATTCTCCTATTACCTGGGAGCAGTGCACCATTGTTGATCACACACATTTTGAATTGAAATTTTTATTGAGATAATTAAAGATTCACAGGCAGTTCTAAGGAGCAATACAGTGAGATACTGTGTATTCTTTATGAGTCTTCCCCGAGGGTAATATTTTCCAAAACCATAATACATATCACAACTAGGATATTGGCACTGATACACTCCCTCAGTCTTGTATGGATTCCCTATGTTTTAGTTGTACCCATTTTTGTGTGTGTGTTGTGTGTGGGGTAGGTGAGGCTGGGTAGTTTTGTCTGTCTACCCCCATAGTCAAGATGCTGAACAGCTCCATCACCAGGAGAATCACTCTTATGAGTCCCTTGTAGAATCACACCCTCCACCCTCACCCCAAACTCCTAGTTGCTCAACCCTGGCCACCACTAACTTGTTCTCTATTTATAAAATTTTGTTATTTTTAAAATCTTATAGAAATGGAATCATACAGTATGTAACCTTTTGAGATTGCCTTTTCTTCACTTGACATAATTCCCTGCAAATTCGTGCACCTTGTTGTGTATTGATAGTTCCTTTTTATTGCTCAGTAGTAGTCCATGGTACCGATGTATGACATTTTGTTTAGCCATTTACTTGTAAAAGGACATTTGGATTGTTTCTAATTTTTTTTGCTATGGAAAATAATGCTTTTATGAACATTTGAGTACAGTTGTTTTGTGCAAACATAAATTTTAATTTTACTTATGCGTAAGCGTGCAATTCATAAGTCATCTGGTAGTTGTGTGTTTACTTTTATAGGAAACTGACAAACTGTTTTCCAGAGTGGCTGTGGCATTTTATATTCCTATGAGAAAACCAGATTTTTGGGCTCTTGTCTGCATTTGTTGTTGTCAACCAACTATTTTTATCTTCTTCACATGGGCTTTTGCAGAGCAACCTTTTAATTTTGATGAGGTCCAACTTATAAAATTTAATTTTATGGATTATGCTTTTGGTATCAAGTCTAATAACTCTTTAGACCTAGATCATGAAGATTTTCTCCTATGCTTTTTTTTCCCTAAAAGTTTTATAGCTTTATGTTTTACATCCAAGTCTCTGATCCATTTTGGGTCAATTTTTATTTAAGGTGTGTGGTTTATGTTACAGTTCATTTCTTTGCCTATGGATGTACAATTGCTCCAGCACCACTTATTAAAAAGGTTCTCTTACTCTCATTGAGTTGCTTTTGCTCCTTTGTCAAAAATCAGTTAAACATATTTATGTGACTATTTTGGGGTTCGCTATTATGCTTCATTAGGATGGGTCCATTCCTCTGCGAATACTGCAATTTGTATACTGTGGCAATATAGTAAGCAGAATGATTACTCACACTTTATTCTTCATCAATATTGTTTTAGCTATTCTAGGGCCTGTGCATTTCTATGTATATATTTTAGAGTAAGCCTGTCTCTGTTTGCCAAAACAAAAACTTTAGTGGGATTTTGATAGCAATTATATTAAACGTATAGATGAATTAGTGGAGAACTGACATCTTTAGTATGTTGAGTCTTTGAATCTGTGAAGATGATAAATCTCTTACGTCTTTGATTTCTTTCATCAGCATTTTGTAATTTTCATCATGCAAAACCTATACATGATTTATTAAGTGTGTAGTAATTTAAGTATTTCATTTTCTTTGGTGTGATCATAAACGATATTATGTGCTTAATTTCAATTTTCACATATTTATTGTAATTGCTAGAAAAAGAAATGGAATTTTTTGGTGTGTGTGAGTGTTAATTTTTTATCCTGACACCATGCTAAACTCATTTGGTATTTTGTTTTTATTTTTATTTATTTATCTGTTTATTAATTTTTAATTTTTTTTTAATTTCAGCATATTATGGGAGTACAAATGTTTAGGTTACATATATTGCCTTTGCCCCACCTAAGTCAGAGCTTCAAGCATGTCCATCCCCCTGACAGTGTGCACTGCACCTATTAGGTGTGAATATACCCATCCACTTCTCCCTCCTCCTACCTGCTTGACACCCGATAAATGTGACTACTATATGTGCACATAAGTGTTGATCGGTTAATACCAATTTGATGGTGAGTACATGTGGTGTTTGTTTTTCCATTCTTGTGATACTTCACTTAGTAGAATGGGTTCCAGCTCTATCCAGGATAATACAAGAGGTGCTAGATCACCACTGTTTTTTGTGACTAAGTAGAACTCCATGGTATATGTATCATTTACCAGACTTTAAGCTGTAACACAAGGCTATAGTAACTACAACAGCATGGGATTGGCAAAAGAACAGAGACAGAGACCAGTGGAACAGAACTGAGAACCCAGATACAAAACCATCTTCATTTAGCCATCTAATCTTTGACAAACTAGACAAAACCATACACTGGGTAAAAGAATCCTTACTCAATGAATGGTGCTGAGAAAACTGGATAGCCACACGTAGAAGACGGAAACAGGATCCTCGCCTCTCACGTCTCACAAAAATCAACTCATGGTGGATAACAGATTTAAACCTAAGGCATGAAACTGTAAGAAAATGTTGGAAAAACTCTTATAGACATAGGCCTAGGCAAATAATTTATGAAGAAGACCCCAAAGGCAATCATAGCAACAACAAAAATAAATAAATAAGGCCTGATCAAATTAAAAAGCTTCTGCATGGCCAAGGACACAATTAATAGAGCAGATAACCTACAGAATGGGAGAAAATATTCACATGCATATTCATTTTCTTTGGTGTGATCATAAAAGATATTATGTGCTTAATTTTAATTTTCACATATTTATTGTAATTGCTAGAAAAAGAAATGGAATTTTTTGGTGTGTGTGTGTGTGTGTTAATTTTTTATCCTGACACCATGCTAAACTCATTTGGTATTTGTTTTTATTTTTTTATTTCTTTTTATTTATTTATCTGTTTATTTTTTATAATTTCAGCATATTATGGGGGTACAAATGTTTAGGTTACATATATTGCCTTTGCCCCACCTGAGTCAGAGCTTCAAGTGTGTCCATCCCCCTGACAGTGTGCTACACATCCGATAAAGGGCTGATAACTAGAATCTATACAGAACTCAGGAAAATCAGCAAGAAAAAATCAAACAACCCTATCAAAAAGTGGGCAAAGGATATGAACAAAAACTTTTCAAAAGAAGATAGACTAATGGCCAACAAACATATGAAAACATGCTCAACATCTCCAATCATCAGGAAAGTGCAAATCAAAACCACAACAAGAAATCACTTAACTCCAGTGAGAATGGCCTTTATCAAAAAGTTCCCAAACAATAAATGCTGATGTGGATGCAGAGAGAAAGGATCACTCATACACTGCTGGTGGGACTGCAAACTAGTACAACTTCTGTGGAAAGTAATATGGAGATACCGCAAAGAGATACAAGTAGATCTACCATGTGATCCAGCAGTCCCATTACTGGGCATCTACCCAAAGGAACAAAAGATATTCTATAAAAAAGACACCTGCACTAGAATGTTAATAGCAGCACAATTCACAATTGCAATGATGTGGAAACAACCCAAGTGCCCATCAATACATGAGTAGATTCATTCTTCAATGTGAGGCACGAAACCATAAAAATTCTAGAAGAAAACCTAGGAAAAACTCTTCTAGACATTGTCATAGGCAAAGAATTTATGACTAAGACCCTAAAGGCAAACACAGCAATAACAAAAATAAGTAAATGAAACTTAATTAAATTAAAAAGCTTCTGCACAGCAAAGGAAATAATCAACAGAGCAAACAGAAAACCTACAGAATGGGAGAAAATATTCACAAACTATACATTCTATAAAGGGCTAATATCCAGAATCTACAAAGAACTGAAGCAAATCAGCAAGAAAAGCAAACAAACAGTTTCATCAAAAAGTGAGCAACACAGTAGTAATAGTCTCCAGGAATTAGGGGGTTGGGGGGGTGGTAAACTCACAACTAATGGACGCTGTGAGCATTGTAGAGGGGTAGGGCATGCCTCTAATTCTCACTTGGGTGAGGCAAAGACATGAAATGTAACCAAAATGTTTGTACCCTCATAATATCCTGAAATAAAAAAATGTGAGCAAAAGACATGAATAGAAATTTTTCAAAAGAAGATAAGCAAATGGCCAAAAACCATGAAAAATCCTCAATACCACTAATCATCAGGGAAAGGCAAATTAAAACCACAATGAGATATCACCTTACCCCTATCGGAATGGCCATTATTAAAAAGTCC
>CAUYPO010049667.1:0-36872 GCA_963574435.1 Cheirogaleus major | reverse complement strand
CCTGTTAGCTTATTATATACACATGCGCACACAATCACACATCCATATAAAAGAGAGGAAGCTAGACACAGATCTACCCTCTCTGGAACAAAAATATTTTATTTGAAATTATTTATATCATGCTATTAATACTATCCTATCGGCCGGGCGCGGTGGCTCACGCCTGTAATCCTAGCTCTCTGGGAGGCCGAGGTGGGCGGATTGCTCGAGCTCAGGCGTTCGAAACCAGCCTGAGCAAGAGCGAGACCCCATCTCTACTATAAATAGAAACCAATTAATTGGCCAACTAAAAATATATATAGAAAAAATTAGCCGGGCATGGTGGCGCATGCCTGTAGTTCCAGCTACTCGGGAGGCTGAGGCAAGAGGATTGCTCGAGCCCAGGAGTTTGAGGTTGCTGTGAGCGAGGCTGATGCCACGGCACTCATTCTAGCCCGGGCAACAGAGTGAGACTCTGTCTCAAAAAAAAAAAAAAAAAAAAAAGAAAATACTAGAAACTCCAAGGCTGATTTAAAAAGATCTACTTCAGCCTGTAAGTCTCCATAGCCAGGGAGAGCAAAGTAGACTGGCCTAGGGAATCCTGCAATTTTGTGCGTTTTTCTCTAGTCCACTAGGACCTCACCCCTTCTTTCTCAGCTGATATTTAACTGAGCTTCAAAGTTACTTAATTTCTTTTTCTCATACATGAAATACTACTTCCTTCCTTTTAAGATAAATCATTTCATACTGACATTTCCTCATGGAGAAGAAGCCAGAATTGCCCAAATTGCACAAAATTCTCATTCTGTGGCTCATGAGCTAAAACCTGGAGGTGTGAATGAAACATGTTCCCAAAAGCTCAGTCTCGGAGAGGGAAATCTGGCGGATCCCTCTTCTCCAGAATGTACTCGTGTTCCCTGTTGCATCCGCAGCAGGTAAGGAGAAATGCTTCCTGGGCTTTCAGCTGGCTGTGAGCAGGTCTTTAGGGACAGACCCCAGGCAGTGGTGGAGCAGGAAGTCGGAGCAGCTGGAGGAACTGTGGTTAAGGGATCTCACCCGGGGCCACAGCTTTTGCTCCATCTAGTTCCTTCCGTGACAGCCATATTCATTTCTTCACTCCGGGGCCAGGCTCTGTGTTCCTGGCTGTCAGGCTACATGAATGCTGAGGGCAGTGGATCGGGCTCCAGAGTTGTCCTGAGAAAAGCATCTCAGGTCCACTTCCAGGGGTGTTTCAAAGACCCTTCGGCATCCTGCAGTAAATCCCAGAAAGTCTGACAATGCCAAGCCATTGGCAAAGTCAGAGAAAATAAAAGGCAGCTTCTGTACGATAGGGATTTCTATTTATTCATCCCCCCCCACCACGAAAGGATAAGCTTTCCATTGTCACTTCAAGCCAGAAAATAGTGTTTATAGGGCTCAGATGGAAGTTCTCTTTCTTTGTAACTGCTTCAATATTTGTCCTTTTCAGAACCTGGCTAACTTTTGTTTTAAGCTCTGAACTTTCCAAGACTGGCCAGAGATTCTGAGGGCTTGGGGGGGACTCTGTCTCCCTGTTCGATTTTGGTAGCAGCAGCGTCTGAGGGGCTGCCTTGCACACTTTTCTGGCTGTCTAACCTTTTGCATACAGCTGAGGTTGATCAGGACAAAGGCTCAAAGGACATGTAAATAGCCAATGCCTTTGTTCTCAGAGCTCATTTAGGAGCAACGGAGCAGGGAAAATAATAAATGCTTCAGTGCACAGAAGACTTGGGAGAGTCCCTTGCTTGGGCAAGGCGGAAGTTAATGTACTCCTACTTCATAGACAGATGACCACCAGGTATGTGAAGGGCATACAGAGTCATGTGGGTCAGCATTTATTGAGCATCTACTGTGTGCTTAGGTCCATGTGAGGTGTGGAGGACTAGAACTACTGAGATCAATGAATAGGACACTTGTCCTCAGATATGCAAATAACTAGTTGCAACACAGTACCGGTAGGTACTTGTGGTATAAGGAAAAATATATTTGGTCTTTGTCCCTAATTCCTGGCCCAGAGCTCCTAAAGCCCTTGGAATTTCCAGAGTAATGGGAGTGTCTTTTGTTATTCATAACGAGCCTGAGTTTATGCTAATGAGATGGCACAGTCTGGGCCCTTAGAGAGTTTCAAAGGAAGGGCTGGAATTTTCAACATCCATCCCCCCATCTCTGGAGAGAGAAGAGGGGACAGAGATTGAATTCATTCACCAGTGGCCAATGATTTGGTCAATCATATCTGCGTAATAAAGCTTCAATAGAAACTCTGGAACAACAAGGTTTGGAGAGCTTCCAGGTTGGTGAACAGGTGGAGGTGCTGGGAGGGTGGCTCCCCTCACCCCCCCAAGGGCATGGAAGCTCTGTACCTTCCCACATGCCTTGCTCTGTGCAGCGCTTCGCCTGGCCATTCATGTGTGCCCTGTTATAATAAACTGTAATTGTTAGTGCCGCATAGTATTTTCCTGAGTTCTGGGTCATTCTAGCACATTATCAAACCTGAGTGGGGGTCGTGGGAACTCCTGATTTTATAGACAGCCAGCCAGGCAGATGTGTGGGTAGCCTGGGGACCCCATTCGTGGCGGCGTCTGAAGTGGGGACAGTCTTGTGGGATTGAGATCTAATCTGTGGGGTCTGTGTTTACTCCAGGGCGTGTCGGAATTGGATTGAATTACCAGAAACCCAGTTGGTGTCAGAAAACTTCCAATTGTTGCTGGAAACACAAAACAGTACTATAAAGAGGGACTCTGATATGGGCACTGTCATTATACCCCCATCATTACTGTTAGGCTGAACCAGATGAAATGGCCTTTTTGGGGGCTGGGCACAGTGGCTCACACCTGTGATCCCAGCACTTTGGGAGGCTGAGGTGGGAGGATTGCTTGAGCCCAGGAGTTCGAAACCAGGCTGGGCAACATAGTGAGACTTTGTCTCTACCAAAAAACAACAACAAAACAGAAATTAGCCATGTATGGTGGTGCGCACCTGTAGTCCTAACTGCTCAGGAGCCTGAGGTGGGGAGGATCGCCTAAGCCCAGGAGTTTGAGGTTACAGTGAGCTATGATTGTGCCACTGCATTCAAGCCTGAGTGACAGAGTGAGACCCTGTCCTAAAAAAAACATTAAAAAAGTTTAAAAAAAAGAGAAAACAGTTGCCTCTTTTGGTAGGTCAAAACAGTTGAGTTACAGTAATTTCATGAGATTCAAACTAATACAATCTATTGAACTCTCCCAAGGTGTAATAGGCACGGTACTAAGCACTTTATATGTATTCTTTCATATTCCTCACATTTTTTTCCTCGTTTAATTATCTCATTTAATCCACAATATTCTTGACACAGGTACTGTTATTATTCACAGTTAACATGTGAGGAGACTGAGACTTACATGGGTTAAGACAAAGGCTGGCGATCTGTGGCGAGGGAGGACCAGAGCTGGCTTTGAGCTCAGGCCGAGTGCACTCCTTTGCCACGCTGCTGTAACAAAGTATCACCATCTGTCTGGTTTAAAGTAACAGAAATCTCTGCTCTCACATTTCTAGAGGCTAAAAGTCTGAAATCAAGGTGTCAGCAGGTTGCTCCCTTCTTGGAGACTCTCAGGGAGAATGTTCCATGCCTCTTTCCTGGCTTCTGGTCCTTGAGACAATTCCTTGGCATTCCTTGGCTTGTGGCTACCTCGGTCCAATCTTGGCCTCTGTCACTACATGGCATCTTCTGCCTGTGTGTCTCTGTGTCTCTTTTTATAAGAACAGCAGTGACTGGAGTTAGGGCCCACACTAATCCAGTGTGATCTCATCTTGATTGCATTTGGAAAGACCCTATTTCCGAATAAGGACACATTACAGGTACTGGCGTTAGGACTTCAACATGCCTTTTATGGGGGCCATGTTCCCAAACCACAACACTATGCAGCTCTCCAGCTGCAGGATACTGTGCTGTTCACACTCGTAGTTTACCTGTGTCTGGGCAGGACCTCACCTGCTCATTGGCCCCTTGAGCCACTCAGGTCCTAGATGAGCTGGGCTGGCTGGGGAGACAGCCACGTGCAGGTAGAGGGCTGGGATGGAGGACCCAGGCTCGGGTTCCTCCCTGGGACCACCCAGGAGGCGTGGGCAAGGCGAGGGGGCATTTTTCATGGCTGCTATGCACACACCTCTCTCCCAGCAGCATGGTTTCAATCACCTTGACAGGAAAACCTCAAACTTAGAATCTGGGCTGAAGATACTTTGTTTTTCTTGCTAATCAATTAATTCTCTTGTTTTTTTGCTGGTGGTAAGACAGGTTTTAACAGTCATAGCTCAAAAACCTGTTAGGAGCTCCCGGAAGACATTGTGTGAGTTCTCTGCAGCAACGGAGCAAGTTAAATGAGAAATAACTACTCAGTAAGCAGGATTCTTTGGACCATGTGGCCGCACATTCTCAATGCTTTTTTCTCCGAAGGATAGATGCCTTATGAAATATGTACTTTGAAAGCTGTTGTACATAATGTATGTGTTATGTAAAACTAGCTGTACATATGTTACAGCTATTGTAACATAATGTAGGCACTGTAAGCCCCAGAAAGAGTCATAATAAATAGTAGCTAGACTGTGAGACAGGGGTACCCTGGGATGTCCCTCTTGACCTGAGACATGCCCCCGGAGCAGTCCTTGGCCTGCAGTGAGTTCAGTGTTTCTGGGACCAGATAAGAGCGCCACTCTTTGGGAAGACTGATAGAAGCTGGTCCCGTCTCATCTGTTTGGCACATAAAAAGGGTTCATTTGAACTAACATGTATCCATTTGGTGATACTTGAAGTGCATTTTGTTTTTCCCCAGGGCTCTTATGAAACATTGCCTGTGCATTAAAGCAAGTCATGCTTCTGAGGCCAAGCAAACAAAATTGCCAAAGAACAACAGTTTCCAGGTTTCACTTGGGAAGAAATTTTGCTTTGGTAGCTTTAACAATGGATTCAGTTACTAGAAACCCGAGTGCGTGGTCAAAGACTCCATGTGCTATCTGTTAACACTGCCCTTCACCTTTTGGGCCTCTGCCCCAGGGCTGGCCGCACAGACTCTTTTTCTTGGGCCAGACTGAGTGTTCTTAAGTGTGACTCAGCCTGGGGATTAGGTCCAGGCAAAGGAGATAATTGTTTCTAGTCTGGTTTCTCCTTGGGAGGAGGAAGTTCCCTTCCTCCATCACCTTTTATGACTCCTGCCGCTGCTCTCTCACGGTCCCCGAGCTGCGCCCACTGGATTTCTCCTCATTTTGTGCTTTGTCCGCCCAGTAGGGTTCACTTCACAGCCTCTGTGTGGGTGACTCCAGAATCCTAGCACCGACCTCTTTCCTGAGGACCAGAGCTAGGTGTCCACCTGTCTACCGGTTATTGTCACCTGGCATCTCAAATGCAGCATTTCTAAATCAGATTCACTGTGAATTCTGCTCTTCCTGCTTGAAACCACTGGGTTCTTGACAGGTGAAGAGCGGTCTTGCCCCATCTCACTGCTCCCCGTTCCCCTGCAGGCTCTTTAGTGTCACCTCCCAGTGGACAGCTGGCTGCACGAGCTTCTGTCCTACCTGGTCTCCCTGCTTCCCGCGTCTTGCAGTTCTTTACAGCACCTTCATTGATCCTATTAACTCACAACTCTGCTCATGCTGCTTTCTTGCTAAAACACCTTTGAGGGCTTCCCTCTTCTGTACCAAATGAAGGACCCATTCCTCAGCCTGGAATGAAGGCCATTCTCAAGAGGGGCCCTCCTTAGAGAACGCATGCCATTCTCTGCCCTTGTTCTGTGTTTCAGCCACAGTGAGTATAATCTTCCTTGTTTGATCTCTGGGCTTTTCCTGACAATCTGTTCCCTGGAATGCCCAAACTCCCATTCCCAACCTCCACAGCCACCTCTCCCTCAGCTCTCAGAGACCTCACCACCCTCTGAGCATTCTTCTGTAGCATGTGCACATAAGTGTACACATATTTGTACTTGTGAGTCACCTGCAAGCTACTTGAGTCCCTTCGGCCTAGCAGATGCCTGCCAGGTGTACCTGCTGAGCCGACTGTGTGTGAATGCTGACCGCATGCGCCCTGGCCCCGTGAGCCATTACAGCCTCGCTTTCCCTACTCCTCTTTTTAATCAGACACAGGCAATCCACTTGGCATGGAAAGAACCCCAACCCCACTGATTTTATATTCTGTTGGAGGCAAAAGCAAATTTCCAAGATTCAGGTCAACATCAATTTAGAATTATTTCTGCCAGTTGGAAAAGAAAACTTTGAAAAAGACATTAACTTGATTTTTTTTTTAACTTGGGAAAAACTTGAAAGGTATAACTTTTCAGGGAAATAGGATACTTAGAAAACACACTCACACACACAGACACACACACACACACACGCCTGGCTTTCTGCAGTTCAATCCTGTGAAGCTAATCTAATCTTTTGTGACAGAGCAGCAGACCTGGTAGATCAAGGGGAAAACAATAGTTGGAATTTATCTTTGCCAGCTTCAAAACTTTTGGTTCCTGGGTCCCACTCAATATGATTATCATTAAACTGGTTGAAAGGTTAGAGAGAGGGAGAGGTCAGTACTAGCTGGGGGCAGACGTGGTGCTCCCTAGGGGGACATCCTGGAGCCCAGTGGCACTGAACATTCGCATGAATGGGCCAGATGACAGAAAAGAGAACATATTCAAAGTCAGCATTGATGTTAAGGTTGGGGAGGGGGTAGATGTAGATAAATGACCAGTCAGAAAAGTAACCTTGGCAATCACGTACGTGATTAACACAAGTATGCAGACTTGACTAGAAGAGACTTCAAGTTTAGAAAAAACCACCACCACACACACAATCAGCAATGTAGCATTAACTAAGAATATGGTCCTGGGACGAAGAAATACAACATGTAGGAATCCCATAATTCTAAACTTGTACTAACTGGATCCCTTTCCAAATTCCACAGCTGAAGATGAGAAAGAGAATTTGGACGACATTCAAGGGAGAGCCACAGAAGTAATTAAACTGGGCTGGGACATGGCAATGAAAGACTTCTACAAAAACGTTAAATGAATTAGGTTTATTGAACTTGGAGAGATGGACAATCTTGTAACGGCAATAACAAACAAAAACAGAAATAGGTTTAAATTACAACACACAAGAATAAAATTAAATGTAAAGAAGACTTTCCTTAGGTTTAAGGTTGACGAATGGGTCATTAAAGTAGAACAGATTTATCTAGTATTGTTTGAGTGTGCTCCAGGCTAGCTGGGAAGCAGACCAGGCTAACCTCTGGAAATGTCTGTCCCCAACCCACATTGTTATGAGACCACTTCAAAGTACTTATTTAGGTCCATAATTGAAAATTAAGAGGCAGCCAGTGCCTCCATTGTTAAAATGGCCTTGAGGTTTGATTATCTTTCATAAAGAGAAATTCAAACATACAATGAAGCTCTTCCTTAATTAGACTTGTGCTGTGTTGGAAACACCAGCAGCCAGCCAGGCCCTTTCCTGTATGTGGATGCAGTACAGATTTCATCTGCAGTGCAGTCAAATAAACACACATGTAATGAGATTCTGTTTTCCCACTTTTAGTGTAAACAAACCTTTAATAAAGTATCTAACCTGGGTAGATGGTAACATTGGCTATTTGATTGAATGGCACCTGGGTTGTTAGTATCTGCTCCCCAGCACAATCCCATTCAATTTTCTTTAAGGTGGGTATGACAAAAAAAGAACACAATGATTTCCCTTACAACACTGCTGATAACTAATAATCACACAGTCAGTTGCATGTAAGTTAATTTTTAAAATTTAATCAGTCCTTTATAAAACTTCCCAATTAGTAAAAGTTGGCTTATTTTAATAGCCTTAAACATTGGTCACTATTTAAACAAGACAGTCTAAAAAAAAGCAATCACATAATAGTTTATAGGAATTTACAAGTGGATGGTATACATTTAGATACAGAGGTAGAAGTTCACTTTTACAATGTTTCACTAATACACATATACCAAATTCAAGGCACAAAATAGTTTGCTTTACAAAAAAATACTGTAAAAATGTCATTTGCTGTTCTACAATGTGAATAAACCTTTCAAAAGAATCTTTACACCCTTCCATACATATTCCATAGAATAAGATTTTTCCCCCTCACTAATCATAGTTGGCACAAAAATGGGGACTTTTTAATGTAGAAGTTCCCATTTTTATAAATTGCGTCTTTGCAGAGCTGCTATGAATTCTAGATAAGAGTCCATCCAAGGAAATGAAACATAGCAACTTCCTGAGGAAAGGGCACTTTCTGTATGCAGCAAAATTCATAGGTAGAAAATGTATGATATCTTTTTGGATAACTAGGTCTCCAGACACTTCATGAAGTATTTCAGAGATAAATTTAAAAATTCAGCTAATACTTTCGTCATTATGACTTTAAGAAAGAGACCTGATCATCTAACACTCAGACATCATCTGCTTCAAATTGATGGAGATTTCAAAATTCCTTTTTAAAAGAGCTGAACATACAACACATGGAAAAACCACATAGGCTTTGCAAAACTAAAACTTAGAAAATATTACAAAATATAGCACTATCAGTCCTTGGAGATGCAAGGATGTCAACCGGCTAATTTAATGACAAGAATGAATAAACTCTATGGGAATTCTGGAAAAAAATCACATACATGAAATACATCGTTGTTATCATCATTTCTAGACTTTCTGCTCATTAAAAAAATAATGGTAACCTGAAGATGTCACACAGTGCTTATCTAAAGATTTGATTGGTTTTAGGGTTCTGTCTAAAAGGACCCTGTTGGCAACAACCTAACCTCACTTTTACTGTTCACATTTTCCAAGTACTCTAGTCAGTTAATTTACACTTTATTTTTTTTTTTAAAAAGTTGATTAAAAAAAAAATCAGCAAGGGTTAGAATCCACAGAATGTCAGTAATGCTGATGTGAATTGGACTGAAACATCTTGATCGTCTTCTGGTAGAAAGGATATTCCATACAAGAAGATTCTTAGATTCCATTTTTTGCTTCATTATTGTTTGTGGCTTGTTTTCTTTGAGCAATAAAGGGATACATACACTTGTCCGCTCCTAGGAATCGATACATGCACACAACTGCTTCGAAAGGGAGGATGCTGGAAAAGGAGAGTCACAGCTGTTAGCAAACTCGGAGACTCATGTTAATTTAGACATCGGGCGGGCACAGAAAGACTCAAGCAACAAGGGAACCCCTCCAAGTTACCTCTTCATGAAGGTCACGATGTACATGAGGCGGGGCGTGCAGATCATGGGCTGGTCAGTGAGGATGGCCTTCATGGCCTGCTTCACGCAGTAATCGGGCTTCAGGGGTGGCAGAAAAGGCTCAATTTCTTTCCTTAAAGTTACATATTCAAAAAAGAAATGAAGAATTTAAACAACAGGGAAGATTGGAAATACATATCAAAACACTAACAGTGACGTTATCTGTGTGATGGGGTTTTGGGTACATTCTGTTTTCTTCATGGTGCTTCTCTGTATTTTCCAAATTTTCCTACTATGAACACATTTTATTGGCATAGTGTGGAAGACAAGTTAGGAAAAACAAAAAGCAAAATCGGTCTGCTTTTCTGTAAAGTGAGAAAGTCATGTTTTTAAGATGCCTTAAAATGTTATTTCAAATTATTTTTCTAATTTTTGCTCTCAATAGAAAAAGGAGAGGGTGTTTGGCATAGCAAACACTAAACCTAACAAGATGCCAAGCTTTTAGTATAAGTTATAGTTAAAATGAGGGTGTGTAAACACTGGCATAACCTTTCTGAGTGAAATGAAAGTCAGCTATACACTTTCCAGGATGCCTGAATGGGAAAAGCTAAGGTATATTGTTCTCAAGGGGCCTCTGAAATGAAGGGCATGCAGACATCCCATTTTCAGCTTACTTCATGAAGTTACATGTTGAAATAATATAATAATATAATCTTCATTGTCCCACCACAGCTTTGGACACCTGTACCTGCTGCTATGCTACAGAGGAAACGGCTCCTTACATAAGAGGGAAAAAACCAAACCCCCCCCCCCCACACACACACATGCACACAGGTAGGATAAGAGGTAGAGCTAGAGTCCACTTCCCAGTTCAGACTTGGAGTCAGCTTGAGATCGAAATGACTCAAATCGCCTTCCACCTACTCACTGCTGCTTATTCAGTTCAGTATGTGTGAAGAATGGCCCCCAACTAACAGGGAACTGGTTTGGTTATCTTCCTTTGCCTTTCAAATTCACCCAAGCAAACATCTCAAAGCAAGCATGTCTTCACAAGTATCCTCCTAATGATTCATGGTTTTGTTTATTCTGCTGAGCTCAAGTCAGATAGAACTTGATATTCACACCATGTGCCTCCTTTCTACGTGTGTGGGTATTTTATTTTTCAGTAAATCTAAACGGTTCTTCTCATTCTGTCAGAGTGAATCTAGCTACATACACTTGCTGCAAAAAGGAGTTTCCGAAGCTGGAGTGTAATAGTCAACAGTCTTTTTAGAAAAGGGGCACGTTACTCTTTCGTGACAGTGACACTGCTTCACATTCAACCAAAGTCATGTGAAGGAATTTTCTTCTGGAGCCTTTATTTACCAACACTAACACCGAAGAAACGAAATATCCCCTAAAGATGCAGCTTCTAAGAAAATAGTGGGTATTTACGTTTTCTCCTTGTAGAGAAGCTATTTCCTACCTGATGTTTCTGGATTGATTTCTGCAAATTAATATTAGTGTGGCACCAGTCCCTCATTTGCAAATCTTGTATACCAGTTTTACAAACCTTGACCAATGAAAACCACAGATTAATTGTCAAATGACAGTTAAAATGCAAGGCCAACTATGTTTGAGGATCCAATTCCACACATTCTCCCAATATCATTCTTTCTATCAGTAATAAGATAGGTTCTCACTGACCTGATTCGGCAGCCTCTGAACATGCCAGTGTCTACAAGGTAAGGGCAAACCAAGGTTGTCTTAATTCCATCCTTTTCAGCAGCCTTTAGCTCATGGCTCAGGGATTCATGAAAACCCACAACTCCAAATTTACTGGCACAGTAATCCTAAGGTGGGAGGTGGGGGAGAGAACAGAAGTACTAAGTATAATGCCCAAATCCCTGACCAAATTGAAGCTTCCCTGGTCCTATTACTTTGGTTAGATGTTTGATACAAAAGGTTACAGGTGACTAAGCAAAGAAAAGGAAACCATTTTAAAAGGCAGGTATCTGATGTGGTTCAGTGCAGAAATAATATTTTCAAAGCAACAGCAGAAACAGATGAACACTTTTTGCCACATCAACTAAATATCATATTACTTTGGGGAAGTTACCACAAAGGATTCTATGAAAGCTAACAAGCTGAAGTTAAAAATGGAGAGAGGTTCACTTTGAAGTGTCTGGAAAATTTACAAATGGTCTCTTGTTCAGTAAAGGAGACTGAAAAACCAGTTTGTTTAAATTAATGCATGAAGAACAAAGGCAAGTCTAGCTTAGGTTGTAAATTGTTATGATCTGACTTTCTTTTTAGGGTGAAGGTAAAATGAAAATGATAACTATACCTTGTAAACTTAAACTAGAACTTAACCTAAGGGTACACAATATAGAGAGAAAGTTCTTGCCCATGACCCAACTTTAATTTTAGGAAGGGAAATATAAATCCCCTGAATGTATAATAGAAGGTACCTAGTCTGTGTCCTTTTGCATATTTGCATCGAGTGATGTTTTACAGACACCCATAGGACAAACAGCACAGGATGCTATATACACACATGGTTTCTAATTTGTATATGGTGAAGAGCAGGGTTTGATGAAACACAGTTCTGCAAACTTACAACGCAGAACACCTGACATCGGCCATAACCACTACATATCACGAGCTCATCCGAAGTAGCTCAGTTTTGGCAAGTTGACCAAAACAGAAAGTGAACCTTTGGCTTCATTTATCTGTCCCCTATAGTACCGCCATGGCCCTTCATGGTTCCATTCTTTACCCTGTGCCTCCCATCACCATCAAGCAATGCTAATGACTATGTCATACTGAGGACTGGCTCACCTACTTCACTTGCTGCTGCTGTTTTGTTGAACTAGCCTAAGTGATTTTATAGCAGGAGAGAGAGAATTCCATCTCAACAGCTGGCCCTGGGCTACTATGGAGCATCCTACACACAGCATATAGGCAGAGCGCGCATTCACGAATATACGCTCAGCAGGTACTCTCCTTAGGATTCAGGTGTATTCAACACTAGATAACTGGATCCAATCTAGGAAATGCTTTATATCTGACAAACCTCAACTCCAGCAGTACTGAACAATCCCAAGGAACTTGCAACTGTCACAATATGACCATGATTAATCTCCAGCATCGTAGGAAGAAAAGCCTTAGTGGTCTGAAAGAAAAGTAAGATTCAAGCTTTAGAACTGACATCATGAGTTTCATCTAAAACTCAACCCAAGATCACAAAACAAATTTTTACCCACATAATGTATTACATTTCCCAATGTATATACAAATATTTTACATTTATCAAAAAGAGAAGATCCTTTAAGTGTCTGGTTGACTTAGCATTGTATCACTGGCATGCAGGCCTATTACAACAGCCATAACCAAAAAGACTGTAACGCAAGAGCTTTTGGGGACAATGTCCAGAGATGAAAAGAAAGCCATCAGGAGAAGGCTCTTAATCACCTTTCATGTGATAGTTATCTGCTAATCTAAATTAGTCCTAAGCCAGAGTCTTTTAATGCTCATGACACTTCAGCACAGTTACCTCATGGTCTGTGAGAGACCTCCAGCCTACCTATGAAAAGGTGCCTTGGATTAATATTGATGTTTACCTTATAACAGTGTCTATATAGTAACAGACCCATGGAAGAATACTCCAGCAGCATCCAAAGGTTTATTAACAAAGCGTACTAGCAAGAGGTAAAGTATTTTAGGATGTAAAAAACAAGGTGAAAGTACAGAACCGTTTTAATGAAGACTGTGTCATAATGCTAACTCTGTCCATGTGGGGTTCGCTGCAGTGGCTCTCCCATGGAGGCAGGTGATGGCCACTCAGTGTAGCAGCTTGTGTCGTACACGTTTCAGGGCAGTACTGATTTCTTACTCACTAAACTCTTTCCCCTCTAGTTCTCTTGCCTCCCAAATGCAAGCCTGTATTAAAAAAAAAATTACTTCAAATTGCTTAAGATGATCTATTAACTACTCTCCCAGGCTCCCAACAGTTTTATAACCTGCTTCTTAAAAGAAAGCAGCAAAGAGCAATCTGTCTACCGTTGAGTTACATCCTACTGCCAGCAGTTTCCCATGATTTATGAAGTTTAAAAAAAAAAAAGCAACACTACACAGCAGACTTAAGAAAGAGGTGCATTCCCTTTTCACAGGATTTCCTGGCTAAGGTATTACTGAGTTTTTGCATGAATATCTAAGCTATTATGATAAGTTTTACATGTACAAGGTCAAAAACAGTGATTCCACTAATTCTGAAGTTCTTCCCTGCCCCAATCCATGATGCATACACTTGTCAGATGAATCTTTGTGAAGTATCCCAAGGTCTTCCCCAGTCTGTCTCCTGGGTCATCAGGCGGTATCTCTGCCTCCAACTCACATCCCATGTGTCTGAGTCTCCTCACTAGTACCCGTGTCACGTGTATTCTCACCCATGCGTTTTTACCCATGAACACTTCCCTAACAAATACCCCCAAGCCCCCTTCCTATATAAAACAAACTGTAAGATTAACCATGTATTTATATTGTCTTTTATGCTTTTCAAAGTGCTTCATATTAATTTGTCACTGCAGCCTCCCAATAATTCTTTATTGAAGGTACTTAGGGTGTTAGGCCTTTATCTAATATTATTCTAGGTCAGCCTGACTTTGTCCATATTTCTCTAAGACATAGAGTCGGTACCATTCACCTTAGCATATGATGGTGTTTTGATTTTGATTGTTTCATACTTATTTGTGTGGCTGTCCCAGACTAAGCTGGAAGACTCAGATCAGTCTTCCAAATATCAAGGGAGAATTACTACACAGTGACAGGCATTGCAGAAGTGAGCAAGTGAACACACTTCTCATGACTGCATTGCCGAGGTAAGAGACACACGTTTCAGCTTGATTGTATTTCTTTGTAGTAGTAAACAGGAATCATTAGGGTAATTATGACAGTAATTATTATTTTGGTCTGTCCAATACCCAAAAAAGTCAAGAACTGGTACTTCAGGTCATTATGGGTTCAACCTTAGGCTCTGTAATTTCTTTATGGCCATTATATTACAGAATTGAAATAAAGCAATGTCACAAAGAAGATTATATATTAACCAGAGGTCATTTCTAGGTATTAAAAGTTTGTCTACTCTTGGAAGACAGGGATAAATTTAGTACGAGAAGTCCTATTTATCTGTTTTAAAACTGCTTAATATTAAATATAAGAACTTAGTAATATTAAATCCTAAGAAGTTACATGCAGTATAAAATACCAGTAAGAATCTGCTACTCGGTTGCCTGACAGACTGGGCTCCACAACCGGGCCTGCTCACGTGGCCAGTGTCCACCCTAACTCTAGCCGGTGGCTGGCTCTGACTAGAAACTCAGACACCAGAGAGGGCTGGCTCTGATGCCTTCCCCGGATTCACGCACTATGGTCTTGCCTGCAGGTGCTAAATGACTAATCCAGATCCCTAGCGCCACATAAAAGTAGGCGATAGAAGATTAACAAGTGCCTGTTTTTTTAAAAAGTTTAATTTGTTGTGAGGTTCTGAAACTGATTAATGTCCCCTCCCCTCTCCCCTGAAATTAGTCTTGGTATTAACTTATCCACTCAACAAGTAATTCTTGAACATCTCTTACAGCCACTGTGTTATGGCCATGCAATTTAGAGTAAAACAGGAGCTAGTCTCATTCCTGTCTCTGAGCAGAATTTATACTCACCAGCATTTAATTGGGTTAAATCAGCGCATTAAATGCAAAACAGGTGTAGTTTGTTCTTCATCTATGCAGCGTACTATGGCTGTATATTCTAAAAAATGTAATTTGGGCCCCTGTTTCTCCCAGGTGGGACCTCCCTCCAACTCCAAAGTTGTTTGGAGGGGAATTAAGCTACTGGTTTTGTATTTAAAGGAAAGAAGAAAACAAAAAAAGAAAAAGAGAAACCAAAGAATCCAAATATGGCTATGTGACTAAAGTCTTTTCCAATTGTGGATTATAAATATATTTTTCAGAAAAATATGTTTCAATTTTAATTAGCTGGTAAAGTGTGATACTTGTTGGTTGAAATATGAAGCTTGCTTTTTTTTTTTTTTATGAAGCATGGTGGGTCAATGTTTAGTTTAAAATTTAAAATGTGTGATTTCTTTGCCTAATCAGGGACAAATTTGGCCTTCTGTATAAATGAAGTCCAATATATCTTTGTATTTTCTACATCTCAAGGCAGAGACCTACATTCTTTATTTAAAAAGGCTCACCAAATTGTAGGTAGAACTACAATTACAACAACAACTACTAACAACATCACAACACACAAGCTGTTGAGGAGATTGCAGGTGAAGTAAGCTATCCAAGGCCACACAGTCAGCCTTGGATCTCACACTGCTGTTTTCCAAAGCTTGCGTTGCGCACGTACTCAGCTCCTACCCTGTGCGGGGCAGAGGCAAGCCCGGGATGAGAGCACCCACATCAGGACCGCTCAGGTTTCTTTTAAGCCTGTGCTCGGGTTCCTGCTGGAGCACAGTACAGGAGACCGAGCACCAAGGCTGTTAATCATTTCCTTTGCTGCCTGAACAGAGGCAAGCAATTACTGCTTGTGCGTTATTTCCACAACCAAACTCCTGCCTTTTGTCTGCGGCAAATTATTAAATAAACTTTGATCAACACTAATTCTATTCCTTACTTTGCAAGAAAAATGCTATAGGTGGGTGACTAGGAAGCATTGCATTTTCAGGAATTTTCCCAAGTAACCTGACTAGTTTTCCTTTCTAATTACTCTTGCCCTCAACAGTCTGGTAGATGACATCTGAGATAGCACAGCATATTCTGTCCTTGACACAGCCTGACAGCACAAAGAGATCTGGCACTTTGCAATGAATTATTAATGTGCACAAATATTGTAGCATGTATGAGGTGGGGACCAGCAAAAGGTGAAGTGCTAGTTGCCATGACACCAGTCAGTTCAAGCTAAGGTTCATAATCTTTAACTTTGTCTCAAAGAGTCATCAGGAGAATATAAAGCGCAAATCTGAAACGCACACCCAAAATGGCTTAGGTATAATAAATTCACATGTGTGCTGCCATGGCTGGATCTGAAAGGGACAGATAGACCAACAGGACTCCTGTATGAGATCAACTAAAAGGATGAATTTTTCTAGATTAGGAGTTACCACTAGTAAAGGGATCTCTAAAGGCAGTACATTTGATCAGTCTCCAGAGTTAGCTGGTGTCCATGGTGGCTGGCAAGGCTTTCTAGATGCTAAACCCAAGTCAGAGAATTGCACTCTATAGCCAGGTCCTCTTATTCCAACGTCAGAAAAAAACCAGAGGAGGATATCTAGCTCTTCATCAGGAAAATATGGTTGACCTTGATCTAGGGGGCCTCAAAGTCAGTAACCAATATTTAAACCGGGAGGGTTCACAGAATTTAAAGTTGGAAGGGGCTTTGGGATTTTCTTGTCTGCAAAAGACAAAACTCTTAGTAGCTGACTCTGGGTGTTAAGTGTGGAGCTAGAAGTGTGATAACCATGATTAATTTTATCACAAGGTTCTAATACCATAATGTGTTACCAGCTGATAGCTATGTGATTAAAAAGAGAAAAAAGGACAGACATTGAATGGACACTGACATTCCTATGAAACATGCTTAACAAGTCTAATATCTCCATAGCTCCTCAGGGTTCTTCTTCAAAGCACTGGGCACTCTGAAAGATAACTGTAAAGGTCACATTTATAATATAAGCAAGAACTTCTTAAAACAGATGTGTAAGTGACTGCACATAGACATGAAATGTCATAGCTCAAGAGATCTTTGAAAGTTAGGTTTACGCCAAATTAACTTCCAACAGTTCCGAGCCTCCAGATCATTCTTGGTGCTCTTAATGACAGACTGTGCAGTGCAGAGCCTGCAGCTGCAGTGTCAGGACAAATTAGCCTAAAGTTAGACAAAAGAGAATGTGAAGAAATGTGGTATCCGGCAAAATCTGACTTTTGAAATTTCCAGATTGATGACGTTTTAAAGGTGCAGATAAAACACTCAGAATGTGTTTTCCATATTTGTTAGCAATTCCAGGTTCCTGGATGCTAAGGGAAAAGCAAAGTTAATCTCTCACAGTAGGAGAAGGCCTTGTACTGTATTTTTGTGCATTTACGTGACTGTCCTGAGATGGATTCAAGAAAAGCCATCTTTTAAAAGAATTGTTTGGAAGTGTTTGTCTCTTATTTGAACATCTAAGAAACAGAGTGGGTATTCATTTTCAAAGTGGACCATAAATTATATTACGCTGGGGAAAAGATTAACACCACCAGCACCTATAGAGTACAGTTTTCTAATGTTTAAGGGTTTTCAGAATCTCCAAATAATCGCATTATACACAATTTGAAAAATGAAAAGAATACAGTCAAGACTCCACCGAACAAAGAACGTGACTGGAAATGCTTCCCATGGTTGAGCAGCTTTCCTCCAGTGTTCTGCCTGTGCTGCTGCCAGCGACTTATCTTTATCAGAATCACAAAGGAACATTCTCCTGCTTATTTACAAGGCTGAAATGACATCTGGTGGCACTCTTCTCTGAGAACTCAGTCACTGCTCCCGGAAAACTATGATTCAACAGTACAGACTTTTGAAGGTGCTGGAAATATAGTGAACTGTGTTAAAAAGGTTAATAGGATAAATCATTAATGTGTTCAAAGATTTAAAATGGTGACTAGCTAACCTGGGTAAAGAACATATGGCTAAATACTCTTATTTTTGCAGATTTAATGGTATCTGCTTAATAAATATACTGATCAAACTTTAGAAATTCTACTTTGACCACAGAAAGTGTTATTTAAAAAAGCAATCTTTCCTACAAAATTGTTTTTAATTAGGAAGTAAAGCCTAAATCTATATTTGCTATCAATATATTGACTTTAAATATTCTAGTTGCAGTTGACAGCAGAAATTCTAGCATTCATGTAGTTGCATAATAGCCTTTTTTTTTTTTTTTTACTTTTCCTATTTGGGTATGGTTTGCAGAGACAGAAAGGTCTCCTGACCAATTGTGCAACTGAGCCCCAAGATACTTAAACCTGGAACCACTCTTGCAGACTTAACAAAATGTTTATCTTAATTTCTATCAGATTGAGACAAAACATTCTCTCTTAGATATGGACAAGAGACTAGAGAATAGGTAATAGTCGAATCTGTGCCAATGTTAAATCTGCCATCATTTTAAAAACATTTATTATTGTGAGGCTACAGGGATTAGTTTAACATTTGAACAGCATCAGCAGTTAATACTTAACACACATGCATAAGAATACTCCTACAGTTGCTCTGCAACCAAGAAGCTAATAAAAGAGCTGGGCTTTTCAAATGAACACCTAGATGATGACACTATTAGTTATTCAGCAAAAATAAATGCTTCATTAATTTGTCTTCCCACTGTTAAAGAATGAGCTGAATCTATCCTGAGGCAGCAACTCAGATATCAACATTCCCTTACATTTTAGGGCTTGCTATGTAGAAATACCAGAAACAAGGTGACTTAAAACTCAATTTGTCTGGAAAGTACACTGGTCTTTGGAATTCAGAAACCCACGTGGTCCTGACTGCCAATTACTTAACCTTCCTTTTGTTACCTGACCTCTCTGAATCTTGATTGAACTCATTTGTGAGACAAAAAGAGGAAATTGCCAAGGATTTTTTTTTAGCTCAAATATGTTACGATTTATATTCAATAATTCTTTCTTCTATTCCTACCACACACTCAAAATACAAGTTGGAACACTTGCCTAAGACTCTCGTAAATGACTCAAAAGGTATCAACTCCATTAGTGCAGTTGCCAGCATCTGGTGATCAGTAAAAATATCTACTCATTAAATATTTATATGTAGTCATGTCTGTGCCTTTTAACATAATATAACTTGAATTCATGCCTTTTATCTATTAAAAAAATTACAAATTATCCGTGTGAAACAGTAATCGTTTTTCTATGTTTTACTTGGGTCCATGGAAACACAACGTGTTAAATGATGAATGCTATTTCTGAAGTGCTGTTTTCCCTGATCTTTCCTCTGACTGGGCCCTGAATGATCAAAGGACTGTTCGATGACTTCCCTCAGGCTCAGGCCCCTCCCCCTATTTAATAACTTTATGGAATAATGAAAATAACCCACAAAATTGCAGCCAAATAGCCTGCCAAACAACAGCCTGTCATTAATCCCTTTGCTTTGCCCCAAACTCAAATTGCATCTCAGAAATTCTAATAAAGACAGATATTCCAAAGGGCAGAGGCTTCAGTTCTGCTCTAGTGACCAGTAGCCACTTCCACGAGGCGTAAAGACATACATGCAGCCAATGCTCAGGCCGTCTGAAACGGCAGGACCTCTATGCCCTGTTCCACAGCACGGCTCTCACTGTCCCCAGGATCACCAACCCTTGTAATTCCTAAGTATAAATAGCTCACATTCCTCCCTGCTTTCTAGTTTGCTTACTATCTAAATCTTCACATAAACGAAGGACGAATATAATCACGAGGTCATATCTGACAACTTTATTCTTAAGCATGCGCTATAACAACTTAGAATTCATTCAGTATGTATGAGTGTTGCTGAGGTATTTATATTCAGGTAGATATTGTTAAAAAACAAAAATAAATTTTTGGGAACCTCTTAAAGAAATGTAAGGGTTGTAGAAGCCAATTTTTCTATAAATCATTATTCTCAAACTTTGGTACATGTTGGAATCAGCTAGTGAGCTTTTCCTCCTGCTGTCCGGGCACATCCCAGACCAATTATACCAGAATCTCCAAGGGAGAGAACTGAGCAA
Source organism: Cheirogaleus major (assembly GCA_963574435.1). Classification (NCBI taxonomy): domain Eukaryota; kingdom Metazoa; phylum Chordata; class Mammalia; order Primates; family Cheirogaleidae; genus Cheirogaleus; species Cheirogaleus major. The sequence continues at coordinate 16,883 of CAUYPO010049667.1, read as the reverse complement.
CAACAGGCAACGTTCCCAAGTGATTCCAATCATAGCCAAGTTTGAGAACTTCAGTGTTTCAGAACAGTTTTTCAATCTCAGCACCGTTACAGTTTGGGGGGTAATTTCATGTTTTGGGGATTGACCTATGCCATGCAGGATATTTAAGCAGCATTTCTGGCCTCTCTCCACTGCATGCTAGTGGCAGCTCCACCAGTCTGACAAGCAAAATGTGTCCAGGTGTTGCCAATGTCCCCTGGGGCAAAATGGCTCTCAAGAGAACCACTCTCTAGAAGGAACATGTACATTAGCAAAGCAAGTTCCATATACTCTAGGGATGATTTTCTCCTAAGCTCTAATTCTCACAATGTAATGATTTTTTCCTAGGTTTGAAATTTGGGGCTGGAAAAAAGTATCGCAAATATGGGCTCAAAACGTCGTCATTTTTAGTTTCTACACCTCAAACCACCACTCCACTACTAAATTAATATCTTTGAAGGACAATAAATTTTTTAAAAAATTAGAGATGGGGTCTCATTCTGTCACCCAGGCAGGAGTACAGAGGCACAATCATAGCTCCCTGCAGCCTTGAGCTTGTGCGCTCAAGTGACCCTCCCATCTTAGCCTCCCAAGTAGCTAGCACTACAGACACATGCCACCATGCCTAATTTTCAAATTTTTTGTAGAAATGGGGTCTGGCTATGTCACCCAGGCTGGTGTCAAACTCCTGAGGACAATAAGGTTTATCCAACAGCCAGTATGGTATATTCTAGCTATCTCATGGAAGAACAACATTGAAGTGTAATAGAGTGCTAATCATTTAGCAATCACAACTCTGGCTAAACCACCCCCAAATGTTATTACTAAATTGTGAGAACTAAAAAAAGAAAACTTCCCATTAAGTACAGCAAGTATACGTGAGACACCATTCCTTCCGTTATCTAACAATACCGACTGCTGACACTGTGTCAGGCACCAGGTTGAAAGCTAGGAGGGACGCACGAGCCAGGCAAGGTCCCTGCCCTCCTGAAAATTAATTCCAGACAGTCATTTTGATCCTGGGCAGGAAGAACACAGTTCTTCACCACCTGCCCTCGACTTTCTGTCACGATGCTTATGGTTGTGGAAACTTCATCCTGGGCACAGCAACCAAGAAGAGTGACGTAAAATGCACCTGGGTTCATCTTTTTAGACACTGGACCTGAATCCAAATGAAAACAAAAAATCCCAGACCAGGGTGGGCCCCAGAGTGCATGGTCTGACATTTCCTTAGTCTACAAGATTCCTAAAAAGCTGGTTAGCTCAGGAGAAAAAAAAGGAGGTGGGGGGAGGGTGGAATATTGAGAAAGTGGGAAGAAAAATAAGCACTGAAGAGCAGTTCCTCCTTCAGTGTAGATGTGCATAAGAATTGCCTGGGATCTGAAGCAAATGCACACTCTGACTCGACAGTTCTGGAAGCAGCCTGGGAGCAGCCTTTCTAAGGTGCGCCCAAGTGCTGCTCGTGCGGGTGCTCCAGGCCACAGGCCAAGAACGTGGTTCTAGAGCTAGCCTGGGGAATCTGTCTACTCCAAACCTCAAGTGGCTTCAGACCAATTTCTCCTAGAAATTCAGTAAAACAGGCAAACCAATTTCTCCCCTGGGTTCCCAGTGCCCCCCAGTGCCCAACATTGATCAGGTAAAGACTGGTTCGAATCAGCGTCAGGAACCCCCAGTGCTTTGCATGGATGACTACGGGAGTTGTGAACTGACTGCATGTCGGTTTGCCTTGGATCCATTTTTAGCACTAGGAAGCCCTCCAACCCCATTAGAACCAGCTCTCAAAAAGAGACCAAAAAAGACTTCAAAATCCTTTCCCCTCATCCACAGAGGCTTTGAAGGCTTAGCTTTCAAGACAAGGAATGTAGACCCTGTTAGCCCCTCAGCATTTACTTCTTTCACTTTCCAGCTTTACCTTGGACTAGTGAACCACAGAGGCTTTTATGCTTTGGTAAGCCTGCGAGGAAACTCCACTTGGGAAAACATTACCCCCTTTAGAAATTAGATGCTTGGGCCATAAGTTCGGACACGTTATCAGCCAGCCAAAACTGCACAATTTTGAAAATCCATGATTAACGTTTCAAAGGCAAAGTTTGTGGAGCTATCTGGAATTCTGATCCCATAAGATTATTACATAACGGAATAAACGTTTTACATTTTCCAGGGGATAAGATAATAAAACAAAATAAAGTAAAACCATACTGTTATTGAAATTTTGGTATTAAGTATTTATAGAACTTTGGTCAGTCCTTATAGACGAGCCCTTTTTATTCACCACTTTTTTGTGTCTAGATTTTCAATGGTGACATGCAACAAGAGAAGAGAGGAGAAGAGAGGAGAGGAGAGGAGAGGAGAGGAGAGGAGGAGGAGGAGACTTGGTGATCAAGGATGTACTACACTATTTCCAAGGAAATAACTACCTCAAATATAGACCACGGAAAATTACAGAAAAGGCATAGACACACATGAGTTGGGCTTTGGTAATACAATTCTAGTGTAGTATCGCTTCTTCAGGCTAGAATTTTACAAGATTGTCTAATTTATAGAGCAAACTTTCTGGGTATATTAAACAAGGGTTAATCAGTTATTACTAAACTAACTATGCTAATAAAAAAACCCCCAACACTTGAAGACTCATTCTTACATTATACCACAGGGCAAAAACCCAAGTGACTCACAGAAAAATCTACTGTACCAGGAGCTTTGAACATGTAGCCCTGATAAGTATTTGTACAGGCTCTAACCTGGAGTCGCAGACTGAGGGTCTCCATCCTAGTTCCTTCCTTCCCTGGTGGTGACCTTAGAGGAGTCCTACAACCTCTCTTGGTTCGTTTCCTCATCCATAAAAATGAAAGATAATGACTCTGCTTAATTCACAGTCACTATGAGGCTCAAATGAGAGTACAGTGTTTATGAAAAGGCTTTGTAAATTTAAGTGCTATATAAAAGTTAAGTAAATGTACACAAGGCTCATTAAGCATACATTTATAGGTTATTTTGGTTATAAGTGCTATCTATTTTTGGTTAGATTGTTGCCTCAAGTTCCTGCAATTGCTGGTTCTTACTATGTATGGCTCCCAGTCCTCCCTGCCCTCCACACAGTGCCAGACCATACTTCCGGTTAAAACTCAGTATCTGGCCACAAAAAGAAGTCTCAAAAACATATCGCTAAGCAGTTGCCTCAGGTGCCTTGTCCCTTTCATCCAGAGTTCTAGCTGACACTGGAAAACAACAACAAAACACTTTCCAATAACACCTCTTTCCTAATCCTTTTCTTCAGACCTGTTTTATTAAGAGTAGAAAATGACTGTTATAAATACAAAAATTACAACGTTTGAAGGATTCAGCACACATAAAAATACTACAAGTTGGTACAGAATTATTTAAAAATAATTACACCTTACATCGTTTCTCTTTCCCAAGAGATTGTAGAACTACCCTGTTTAAAACAAAACCTTAAGAAATCAGTAGGGGGCAGTATGTTAATTACAATATGCAGGTGGGAAAATTCCGGGCTTTGATTTTTATGTTTCACTTGTCCTCAAAATACCCGTGTGTTTACATAAGTTACACTACAAATATTTTCCTAGTTACACTGATTTGAGAAGTGTTATTTAGAGCCCCATTGTTTAGAATAACACTAAGAAGCTGAACCATGTTAATATTCAAAAATACCAGTACTAAGCTATTTGGAGGAAAGGCAAGAAATTCACATTTTATGCAGGCAGCAAATAACAGAGAAACACTTGTGGTTTCCCCAAACCAAAAAACACAATGTTAACACCGTTGCTACTTTTCACACATCTTAGTGTGATCTTTGAAAGTTTCAAAGACCAAGTAATATTTTGTTTCCAAATGTGAATTCACTGTAAGTGGCTTGTCATTGTAAGGGGCTAATTTGACAGCACTCAAGGTTGCAGCAGTAATTACCCTTACTTGTTAAATATTCTAGCAGCATTTGCTGCAGTGTTGAAAGTTTTATGATCATTATGAGAGGATATTCATTTTTTTTCCCTGTGGTTCACTTAATTTTAATTTCAGAGCATTTAAGAAAATGGTCCCTGACAGGTGTGAACTTGAGTTGTAAGAGAATTGACAAATAAAGAAGAAAATATTCAAGAATAGGCTATGCTAGAAAAGCTCATGTTAGCATTCCTTCTGATGAAAAGATGCCCCTTTCATCCCTCCAGCTTGGAAATGGCACGAGCCTGTATAAACCCAGTGATCCAGGTGACAGAAACTGGCCAGCCATGTATGTCAAGGTAAACATGATTAAATCCGGAGGCCATGCTCTGCCAACCTATATTCTGAACAATGGTATCTTAACAGTGTTAAGTCATGATACAGGGAAGTTTCTGAGGCTGCCCTATTAAAGTATGCTTTACCTACCTAGAAAGAAGTCTTCTGAGTTATCTTCCAATTATGCTTAGATGGGGTCTCAGCCAGAAAGGGGCTTCTACAGCCAGTTGATATAATCTAGAAGGAGTTAGTTCTTTGAATAGCTAACTGCTATGCTAACTTCTGAGATAAGAAAGATTAACACGTTTTAATCTGATCTCTGGAGTTACAGGCTCAAAACATTGGACTTAACCCATTCAGCTAAGGCAGGGAATAGTTCCCCATTTCTTAAGGACTATTAGATTTGTCATACTCCAAAGATTAGTTACAAAAGGCCCTTTCTCTTAGGAAAATACTGATTGTGTGTGTAGGAAATAAGATATAAATCCACCCTGCCAGTACACCCCCTAGTGGAACTTCAGCATAGTACAATTTGGGGTTCAAAAACATACCAGGTATTTAGGACTTACACAGGCTGGAAGAGACTTTTCCAGGTCTAGTGGTTATAACTGCACCATAGTCATGTCCTTTCTACTTATTATCAAGCAAGCAAATAAAGCACATCATCTATACTTTGACCCGTATAGACAGATATCTGAATTAGAATGAGGCAAATGGGCTATTTATCAAAATTGAAACGGGCTTAATGTTAGTTTCTGAAAGAACTTAAGCAGAAATTTTAGATGAATTTGCTATTAATATTCCTTAACTTAAGAAAAACCTTAAATATAAAGGGGTTTCTTACTTAAAATTCTTATAACTCTCAAGTGAGGTTATTAAATTGCTTGAAAGGAATTTTCTCAGATTGCTATGGCTTAGATATATTCAAGTTATTAATACTAAAATCAATTCATTGGAATTTGCCAAAGATCTTGAAAATCTGAAAAATGATCAGAGTGAAAACAAATTTAAGGGAAAAGAATAAAATGACAGAATGTGAGCAGTTAAGTATTTAACCATAGGGCATGCTCCTCTCTAGGACCCAGAGACCCAGTCCTGCAATGAATGGCTGAGGACTCTGCGGGCACTCTGCATCCAGTCTTGTTAGAAAGCTATTCAATCAGTGTTAGCATTAGCACAGGCTAAAGAATGCTTCCACTTTGACATGTCCTATAGATTAATTTTTATTTGGGCAGATAATGGCTAAAGCTCCAGAGGTAGAAATAATGAGGGAGAAAAAGAACAAACATCAACTTTGGTTCAAGGAATCAAGATAAATAACACAACTCGCTCTGTGATCAAACCAAAATAAGGCCATTCCCTGAGCCAAGAATTTGATGACTATTCTATAGGGACTGCCACCTTAATATATAATAATATTATTAAGTCGACATGAAAATATTTTGAATTTGTGTTTTTCTTTCTCAGGAGTAATGACACATTTTGTCTAAACTATTCAACTTCAATTGTGTCCCAGAAAAACAGAACTCAAATGGCAGGATAGTCAAACAGAGGCTCTTGTGTGAGGCACGAATGTGCAGGGCTCTCTGAGGGCACAGTGAGGAGTCTGCCCAGCTGGAGTGTGGAGTATACCATGGGATGTAATAGGTGCTGAGCTGGGAAGGCAGGTGGAAATCAGCTTTGGAAGGTCCAGGATGCCATGCTAATGAGCCTGGACTTCACACTGTGAGCAATATGGTTATGCAAGGGTTTTAAGCAGTCATATAGCAAATTCAAGTCTGCTTAGATAATCCTAAGTTGGAGGACAAGGAATGGAACAAAGAATTTCAGAGGCTCTTTCAAGAGTGCAGGCAAGAGGTGATGGAGGCACACGTAAGAAGTGGGAATGGAAAGGAGGGCATCAGTCAAAACACACGGTGGCAAGAGAACAGACAGGATTTGGTGACCTCTGAATGTGTGCAAGATGGAGAAGTAAAAATAATGCTGGTGTTTCCAAGCCTGGTGACTGGCCATGCCACGGGATGCAAAAGGGGGCAAAAAGGAGTTAGTTCAGTTTTGAGACATGCAGATTTTAGGGAATGCATGAAACAGCCAAGACAGTTGTGTGAACTTGGGAACTATGCTAGAAATTATAGCTGAAGCTACTGCAGTAGATTATCCAGCTAGATAAAGGTGCACAGTAAAAAGAGTTCACAACAATACTAAAGAGTCGCTACAATTCACAGGTGGGGAGGGGTTAAGATTGGGAAGACAGAAAGAGAAGCAGGAAAAAATGGGCTTATCATGGAAGCTAAAGCACTTGAGTGTCAAAGAGATGTTCAAAAGGGTATCAGGTATCATTTTTAGAAAGATGAAGCTGCACGGTGCTACTTTTTCATTTAGCTTAGAAATTATGACATTGGTTACAAAGCAGTATTTTCTAAACAACTGAGACAAACAGACACAGATTAGAACATATATCAAAGATGCTGGGAGGCTTTTTATATTATGTAGCATTTGGTTCCCTGCTCACACTAGTTAAGTAAAATGACATTTTATAATGTCATAGATCTTGTTTTCTGATAGATTTGGGCCCAACATGTAATATATCAAATATAGAAACTCAAAGTTCAGAAAACATGGGATCCCATTTTGTGTATATATGTATGTAGTCCCAGGTATCTAAGTAGTAGTTATCAAAAAGAGATGTTTTATTCCATTTTCAACTGTGACCACAAGAATTAATTAGATAAAGTATGCTTAACTCATGTCAATGTACAACTGATTCAACATACAAAACATATTTCTAAAGCTCAAACATTTTTACACATACGACATTTGATAACAGAAACCAGTTCTAGTGCAGACTTTTAGGCCATGAATTGCAAGTTTTTAGTAGCTATCATAAGGCAGGGAAGCAATATTCTCTATAAAATACTTAGATGTACAATTCTTAATATTATAGTGTGGAGGAGGAAATACTGGCCAAATGATTTTATATGAATACTGTAGAAATGATTTTTTAAAAATTCTAAATTCAAAACTAGGTTTCTGTAACCAGAGAACAGAAGAGTATAGTATGTGAGATTAAAAACCAGTAAATCACATAAGAACTTAAACATTAATGATTAGGGACCATTCATGAGATATTAGGTACAACCGTAGCACTAATGTCTTTAAGTGCTACATTACTCAGATCTAGCTGGTGGGCTTTTACTTTTCCTGGATGGATTTTAACTAAATAGACTTTAGACATTTGGATATAGATAAATGCCTAATTCAGTAATTAGTATTTTAAAACTGTGAAACCTTTTAAGTTAAGTGGTCTATTAATTAACTACCAATTATCTTGTCTGACTACCATATCAATAGAAGTAAATTACCGACTAGCTACTTGACAGATTTAGTCCTTTACCATGCAAAATTTCTTTGGAACATAAAAGGCCTGGAGTTAAATGCTTTTGATCCCCCTTTTGGTTAATCAGGGATCAATTTGCTGCTCACATATAAAAAGCCAAATGCAGCTCTTTGGTCAAAAAAAATCTATAGATAAACTTTGGTTTTTAGAAATTACAAGATTCTCCCTCCTTTAAAAAATAACCGTGAAGCAATATTGATATTTTGGAGGAATCATGGGTTTACATGACAGCCAACTTTCCATATTTCAAAATAGAATAGAGAGAGGTATTTTCAAGTTTTTGCATCTCACTAAGATACAGAGAGAGCCTACGTGAACAATTCCTATGCTAGAGCTGCAGTGCATGATATTGCATTCATCCTGCATGGTCTTGTCCTAACTGTGAGTACTTTGCAGCAGATTATGCTGACTAGAACCTACCCTAAATCTATTACTTCTTGACTGGTTACCAAGAGAAGGTTTCTGGAAGAGCTGCTGGTGATAGAACAGCACTGGAAGAAGTGTCATAGCAGACTCAAAGGCTGTGCAGAATTATGCCAGGCATTGTAAAGGCTTCCAAAAGTATATAAAAATTATACCTGGCTAAGAAGGAAAGAATTGCTGTAGGGGTCCTCTCCTTGAAGACTGATCACTGGGAAATATGAATTGTTACTATGCATTCAATTTGAGCTTGATTCGAATTGGTATACCAGCCTTCTCAAAGTTGCTAGCCTCCCACCAACGAGCAGAGTAAAAATGAGACCACAGGTGGGGCAGGGAGAATGGAAAAATTATAAAGGGAAAGCAAAAGAAGATACAAACAATAACAAATGTGAGCCAGCCCCATTTTGAGATAATAATCTTACATGGCTTTAGTCAGTCCAACATAATGTTTACCTTTTAAAACTTCAGAAAACAGACCCATGTGAGTGTTCTTTGAATAATCTTCTAAATATTTAAGCAGCAGTCTATCATTATCAAATATTGAGTGACTTAAGAATAAAGTTCTGTTTCAGGCACAGAAAAACAAACAGATGTAAAAAACAAACTGCCTTCAGCCAGCTTATCATCCACTTTGGGATGCAAGGCACAGTGCATAAAAACTTACACCACAGAGCATGTGCTATGCACCAAAGGATGGGAATGACAACAAATGCTTGGAGAAATTAATGGAAAGAAAAGAAAAACCTTAGACAAGTCATTTAACCGCAGGTTCATTGGAAAACAAAGGGTTGGACAAGAATGTCTCTGTGGATCCTTGCAGCTCTAATACCCAAAAAGGCCAGAAGGGCTGGAGTGGGAGGGAAGGAGTAGGAGGGAAGTTATATTGAGAACTTGAGGTAGGCTTTAAAAGGCACATGGAATGGAGGAGGAGGGTGTTCCAGGTAGGGAATAGTATTAGGAATGGTTTGGAAGTGAGAGTACCCACAGCTTTTCACTGGAAGTCCACGTGGTTTTCTATTTCACTGTATGTGACTCTAACTCTGAGTCAGGATCAACATACTATTTGTTATTTTATGAAAACAGACATTAACTGCTACTTAGACATCTGGCTCAAGATGATCTGTTCAAATGACTGAACAAGTCTTTGCTCAGCTGATCTACTTTTTAAAAATATATGGGGCAACTTCTTTTCCCCACCCAGATACAGTAAAAAGACACACTCATTATTTTTTCTGGAAGGAAAAGAGCACATGCCAATGTCAACACATCTTTGAAAAGTTATTATCAACATTTTCACCTAAGAGGACTACTGGAGGGGAAGCTGAATTCAGGCGGCTCTTACTACACTATTTGACCCCTGTAAAAAAATAAAAATTTAAATTTAAAAATCACTGTAAAAATTACAGTAAGTTGTCCTTTTAAATTTTTGTTGCTAAATCTGAACTTCTCAAAAGGTTTGTAAATCTCAGCAAAAAGTCAGAAATTCCAACTCTAATATGAATTTTCTGACTCAATATTGAAAATAAATTCTTAAGTTTAGATGCTTAGGGGAAAAACAGCTGGAGAATTCAGGAGCCTCCCATATTTTAATATGAAGTGACGTCATTCTGTTAAGGCTTCCAAGAACTCCCTAAATTGTGTGGTTAAGCAACATCTCAAAGCACAGTGAGGACTCCAGGAAGGTGGTATGCTCCTCCTTGGTACACACATTCAGTTCCAGAATAATTTTCTGTTAGGGATTTTGTTAGATTTTCTCCTTATGTTAGAAAGTAGCCTAATGTTAGAAGTACAGTATATCAATTTATGTGTTTTTCAAAGGTAAGGCTATGGATTTTCTGTGCTTAACACATTCTAGCACTCATTTTATGAGATGTTTTCTGGAGCTGTTTTCCTGTTATAAATATTTAACTGCAGATTGTATGAGGTTTCTTTAAGAACCTGGTTACATTTGAAATTTTATAATTCAGCAAAATAATCATATAGAAAAAGCAGGCAAGACAGCTAAACTTCAGAGTACTTGGTGTAGGTAAAAGTTTACAGTTAGAAAATCTTGTATTAACTCAGTCAAAGGTTATTGGGCGAAAAAGGCAATCCCAGTTATTGTGGTTTATAACTAACCTCCTGATAGCTCTGTATGTTTGAGGCTGATGAGTCCACTGAAATAAACAAGAGTTTCTATGGCACTCCATCCTTATTATTTTTTAAATATGAAAACTATACTTCACCTGTAATTTATCCATGTCTTTTATTTCAAATGGTGGTTGTTTGTTTTACTCAGAATTACAAACACACAAGATTTTTGATAAATTCCACTGCCAACTTTATTCAGCTGGACTGGCCTTTACTCATTTAACCTGCCTCTTTGACACTTGCTGCCTGTTTTTGTGGACCCAGCAACAGCAAGGAATTTAATTCCATTCCCCACCTCCAATGCATACAACACACACCTACGTGCATGCACACACATAGGCATGCTTAATTTCCCCTGAACTGTATTTGGTGATCTCCTCACTCATTTAAAACATAGAGATGAATTGGCTCAGGTCACTTGTGTGTTCATTTCTAGAGGTTTGGAAATGAATGAAATAAGGGTTATGTTTAAAATAAAACATTAAAATTACTTTATTCCAAGATCAAAAGTTTGATGTTCAAGGAGTAACATTTGAGTAAGTACTTCTAAAGCCAGATTAAGTTTTTAAGCATTTGCTAAAAAATTAATGAGGTTTAACGTGACCTATTTAGGAGAAACAGTTCTTTGTTGTGTTCTCTTAGAGGCTAATCCGCCTATGAAAAAAAAAAACTAAAATCCTATCTCCTTACCTCTTTCTTATTGGATCCTACCTATCTACAAAAGTAAAGGAGAAATACTATGAGCAAGAAAAGCATAAAGTCAACAGTGTACAGAGTTATAGCAGAGAGCTTCACACCTACCTTTATTGAAGATGAGTTCAGCTGAAAAACTAGGGTTCTTTTGCCCCTAAAGCAGCAGAAGGCCCCCCACCCAGATGCGGCAGTCATGCTGATAGACGGAAGCTGGCATTATTAAACCCCCAGCTCATCAGGTTTCCCTGCTTTCCCTCTCTGTGGTCCTATCAGCGTGACTTCTGTTCTCATTTGAGAAGCACCTTCTAACCTGAGAAAGTCCTGAGATGTCCTCAACTGGACAATGCCATGGACCCTGGGGATGGTCAGAGGATGTTAAGTGACTGCCAGGGTGGCCTGACCACTCCCAATGGACCACAGATGCTGATCTCAGAATCTTTGGCACTTTCCAAAATGTGGCTGAGCAGTAATTTGGAAGCCTAAACCCTGACTTTAGGAATTCATAAGAACAACCAATGTTTTATAAACTCAACAGAAAGTAAAATAAACAAACCCAGAGTTTTATGCTCCCTCTTGTTATTTTTATGGCAATCTTTCAAACTAGCTCAAAATGTTCAATCCTCTACCCCCTCAAGAAATACTGAATTGGGGGCCAGGTTGGGGGGGGGAGTACAAAAGAAAACAACTATTTAATAGTAACCAGCATACACTGTAATTCACCATGAGGGAATAGCTAATTAGGAGACCTTGTGGTGAAAGAGTGCAGGTGGCTTTCAGGCTGGCACTGAAATCTCTCTCCTTCCCAACTTTCTCATTGAGGAGGGCCCAGCAGTAAAAAAAAGGATGTTTATATTTACCCAGAAGTGTGCATGGCAATTGACCATCATGGTTCTCTCAATGAGCTCATCAGGACATTCCAGAAGGTGATGCCCAGAGACCACGCCAGCATTATTGACCAGGACCGAGACCTCGCCAACCTCCTTGCGGACTCTTTCAGCTGTCAGGTAGACATTCTCCCTCTTCCCCACATCACAGGTGTAGGTAAAAACCTGCAAGTTACAGTGGGGCAGAATTTCTTCCTCACCATTTCCAGCTGTCCTCAGAAGTCCAGATGAGGAGAAAAATGGAACAGAGAAGGAAGTGCAGAAAGTGAGTCACATGGCAATCAATAGGACAAAGATCACACAAAACAAAAATACTACAGTGAGCTTCAAATTTCTAACACTGGAAGGCTTGCCAATGACTGAACTTACAGCTGCCTTCCTCCCCTAAAAGTCTTTGGGAATTACAGCAATTTACTGGATAACTTTGCTTAGGGGAAAGTCATGTAATTGTGACAAGTCCAACGCAAGTAGATCACATGGGATCAGCTTGCTGGAGCTAAAGACACCTGCAAAGAACTGATCTCAGCCCAGAGAATAACACACACACTACGCAGTCCTCTTTCTTTGGGAAACAGTGGCCAGAAACAGCTCTTAATCTTTAGTATGAGCGCCCTCAAAATGGAAACTCACTTCAAGGCTCACAAATCAAAACTATAATTAATAATCTGAATCCATCCAAAGCCAAGAAATGAATCTAAAGTTTCTCATGAACAAGGTCACTTGTTCTAACAGGGGTGGCTGAATCCCCTAAGAAGTACCTTCACAAATCAAGTTCACAGGTAAATGTACAATCTTACCACACATGAACTCAAATGATTTAAAAACCAAAATCTCTTCCTTGGAAAATGAATATCCTTATCTTTTAGGTTTGGGCAGAGAGTGCACAAAAATCTGTTATTTGCTACCACTCCATACTACCACTGAAAATTGAACATTTTCAACCTTAAATCAAAAAGGCAGGTGCCAATAAGTTTGGTGACAAATGATCAGTGTAGGGGAGAAATGGTGTCCAAGTCAATATTCTCTATAGTTCAGTGTTTTCACTGGAAATGAAAAATTTGTCAAAAAGCAAGAGCCATTAACAAATTTCCTGGGCCAGTATTTATTATTGGTTATGGATTCTGCTTTGGGTTTTTTTTGGCCCCAGATTCAGGTTAATTAGTAAGTATACAGAAATGAAGGTTTACTGGGGTGACCAAAAACATGGAAAAAATTTACAATAAAGCTTAGATCCTTCAAGCGCTTTCTCTTAAGAGTCAGGGCATGTCTCAATTAAGCTCAGAGAATGTAACTAAAGCTGGTGAAACAATGTAACAATTTACCCTGGCTAAAGTTATCGTGAAATCATCAATACTGCCCTAGTCTAAGCGGTTCAGACCACGGTAACACAGATACATGGTTCAGTGGAGTGTGAGAACAACTTCCCAAAGACACTTTAGTTTCCCAACGCGCCGCTCGCAAGTCGGGAGTGAGACATTTCTTTGGGATCCAAACCTGCGGTAACAAGTTCTCTCTGTCTTCCCTACTCTCGGAGGGCTTTGGAACCCTCATAGTCGTCCCCGGAGACAGGACCTCCGTTAGGACTGGGTCTGGCACACTTTCCCCTTCATCAGAGAGTAAATTCCACTCGCCTTCCAGAAGACTGGTGGGGTGTTCTTTTCCTCGAGAGCGGGGCTGACCATGGCAGTGGGGTTTGGGGGCCTTCCAGGATAGGGCGCGGGGTGGGGACCGGCTTGACCCAACAATGCTCGGGCGCGGGTCCCAGTTACCTTGCAGCGCGGCGGCGTCGGCCGCCTCCAGGTCGCGGTAGATGTGGCGCACCATGCCCGCCGTCTCCTCGTTGCTCTGCGTGTTGATGTCCCAGAGCACGAGCAGCGCCCGGCGCCGGGCGAACTCGAGCGCGAAGAGGCGGCCCAGGCCGCTGCCGGCGCCCGTGATGAGGCACACCTGGCCCGCCACGCTCTTCTCCTTGGGCCGCACCAGCCAGCGCGCCGCAGCCAGCACGAACGCCCAGAGCACTTTGAAAGTGACCACGAAGAACTCCACCACGATGTTCATCGCGGCGCCCGGGGCCTCGCGCGAGCCCAGCGCCCGCGTCCGCGCCCACCCCGCGCCAGGCAGCCCTGCCTCTGGCCCCCGGGCGCTTGTCAGAGCAGCCGGGACGAGAAGGCTGCGCCCCGCGCCCGCCCCCGAGGTGCCCGCCGGGCTGGAGTGTGCGGCGCCGCTCCCTGCCTGCGCGGGGCCACTCCCGCCCGGGCTCCGCGCGGTGGCCCCGGGCTGTGCCTGCAGCGGCAGCCGCCGGGCTCGGCGCCTCCTGCCGGCGGCCGCCCGCCCGTCCCGCAGCGCCCGGCCGGCGGGTCCCGCTGCAGTGGCGGTGACAGCCGCGAGTTAGGCAACGCGCGCTGCTCTCATGGCCAAGCTGCCGCCGCCGCCCGAGCGTCCCCGGAGCCGGCGCGACGGCTCCCTCTCACCCCGGGGGAGGGGTGCGCGGCGAAGACCGCACTGGCCGGCCGGCCGCCGCGGGAGTTGTCAACTTGACCCAAGTTGCGAAAGGGTGGGAGAGTGGGGTGCGGGGCAGCGGAGTGCCGGGAAGGGGCGACTCGCTGGGCGCAGGCGAGCGCTGCCCAACGGCTTGCAGCTGCCTCCGCGGTCTCGTGTCCCCCTGCCCTGCACTCCCCGCGGCTGTCACTCGGGTACCCGGCTCTGCGGCGCGGCACCGCTTGCAAGTCGGAGCGCTCCCAGCCGGCTCTGAGCGGGCTCCACGCTCCGCGCTATATAACCCGCGACCGGGAAGAGCCGGCGGCGGCATCGGCATCGGCCCTCCCTCCGCTCGGCCCTCCCCGCCCCCGGGCGCACCCCGCCCCCGGCCCAGCCCCCCGCCCGCCAGCCGTCCTCGGAGCCGCGCGGGGCAGCCCCTCTCACATGGCCGTGGCCACAGCCTCCAGCCCTCGTCGCACCTCCCTTCGTGGCTCACGCCCCCTGCCATGGGGTGTCCCGGCCTTCGCCTGCCGATTCCGCTGGTCGACAGAGCCCCGGCCACCCCCCTCCGGCCGTCCGGTCCTCGCTGGTCCCCGTCTCGCCACTTTCGTTAGCCAAAGCACTCCGGACGGCGCTGCCTGCGATCAGGCGCTGCGGAAGACAGCCCTGGAGGCTGGGCGAACGACGAGGACCTCGGCAGCGCGGCAAAGGGGGTGCCGGAGTCTGCGACTACGGTTGGCAGAGAGCCGGGAAGATGGCTAAAAGTGACTTCGAATTGCAGCTATCCGTTTGGAACGTGGCCCAAAAGGCTCCCATTTTCCTGGCTGGAACCTCCGCCGCAGTGGCTGCCTGCAGTCTCAGTCAGGCGTTGCCCTCTCGCCGGGCGGGCGGTGAAGTGGTGCATGCCGGGATTTGTAGTTCTTACCCATGAGGCGTGTCGCCTGAGTGCATTATAGGGAGGAACTCGAGCCTAATCTTGTTACCGCAGCCTGGGGATTAGGACCCCTAGTAGTCAAGGTGTCAGCGCTCTTTGCTCTTGAATTGATTAAAACGTCTAATTAAATGCATATGTTTTTCTCATACGAATTTTATCTGAAAGCTATTGGAAGAGGATAAACTAGGCAGGTCTTAATTTTGCGTTTGTTGGGCGGGTTTTCAGTTCTGGATTCTTTTCTGGCTTATCCTAGGACACCTATGAATCGTGGGGCTTCACGCTCATAGTCTTTAAGTGGGCAGTGCGCATGCGCCAACTTCCTCTTTTCCGGCTGGAACCATGGAGGGTGTCGAGTAAGTTGTTTTCTCGTCTTCTTAAGAATCCTTCTCCATCGTCGGAACCAGAGACGTTTTGTCTCTCTTTCTCCCCATCTGACTGTAGCTTGCACCATTGCCCGTTTGCTTGTGTGTTTATGACGCTTGTGACATCAGTGGGGACCCCCAAGCTAGTTTGAGAGGCAGGCGGCCTTCGGGCGGAGGTTTTGGAGAGTCCCCGGAATGAGACGTGAGGGCAGAATATGTGCGGAACCGGCCGGCTCGGTGAAGGTCCAGTCCTCCGTGGAGGGTCTTTCGAGGGAGGCGCAGAATGTCTTGAGTTGGGTTCGTCCTTGGTTGTAAATAGGCCCAGGCGTGCCTGCCTTCTGGCCTTTGCTTTCAGCATGTGGAACTTGAGACTTGATCCGGGGCGGCGGTGGCTTTTAAAGAGAGAATCGTAGCCTCTTTTTCCCTTAAAATCGGAGGATCGATGCCTAGCAGCAGTCTTTTAGTCTAGCACGTTTTGTTATTTGCTGTGGATTTTTATTAGTCGTCGGAGGCCGGGACTGATGATGGAATTGGTGTGAATTTATATTGTTTTGTCCCATGTGGTAGCTTTTAAGTAAAATAGTCCGTGTTAAAGGCTAAAGTTATTGCATGGAGAGATTCTAAAATCTGCATTTTACACCGTAGCATGCCAGAGCAACTGAAAGATATACCTAGGTGGTTAGAGCCAGTGACAGTCGTCGTTCTGTTAAACACCAAAGTACTCAGTACTTTGGGACTAATGCAGCTGTGTGAGTTTTTTGAGCTGTTGACGTTCTCTGTTTGCTAATGCTAGAGAGAAGAAAAAGAAGGTTCCTGCTGTGCCAGAAACTCTTAAGAAAAAGCGAAAGAATTTCGCAGAGCTGAAGATCAAACGCCTGAGAAAGAAGTTTGCCCAAAAGATGGTGAGTAAACTCTTTTGAGTTATTTACCATGTCAGAAGATGCATTGTGATTGAGATTGAGAATAAGGTGGATGTTCTTGGCAAGACATAACTTCATTTACTACTGTACCAAGGAGTTCCTTAGCTCCCTAAGGTGGCATTCTCAAGTAGAGGGACTGTCTACCTTTTAGAATGTTATTGTGTGCTCTGGCAAGAAAAAGGTTTCAGAGGAAGGTTTTGTTTTGTTTTTGAATGGCTGGTATTGCTAATTGTGTTCAGTAGCTAAAAATCTTGTAATTGGTTTTCAGCTTCGAAAGGCCAGGAGGAAGCTTATCTATGAAAAAGCTAAGCATTATCACAAGGAATACAGGCAGATGTACAGAACTGAGATTCGAATGGCTAGGATGGCAAGAAAAGCGGGCAACTTTTATGTACCTGCAGAACCCAA
>CAUYPO010049661.1:0-26233 GCA_963574435.1 Cheirogaleus major | reverse complement strand
AAGACACATAGTAATATTGTACATTCATATTTTTAGTAGAAATGATATATAGAATCATTCTGCAAATTGCCCTTTTCACTTAAAAGTGTGTCTTGGTGAGAGGTGTCTGTAGATGTAGATGTACTTCATGCCTTATAAATATCATATGTTATTCCATCAAATGACTACAAAATGGGATTTTTATCCATTTCTCTACTGATGATGTCCAAGTTCTTCCTAATTCTTTAAATATTACAAACCAAGCTTTAGTAAGTATTCTCATATATGCCTCATTGTCCAACTGTGTTAACATTTCTCTAGGATATAAGTGAAGATGTTGGGTCATACATAGACCAAGGTGTGCGTTTTCAAGTTTTGTAGATGCTACAAAATCGCCCTCCAAAGTGACCATACCCATTTACGCTCCTACCAGCAGAATTCTAGGAAAGGACGTTTTCCCTGTCTGTGTCTTTAGTGACAATTATATCAAACTCCGTTTATTTTTCCAATGTCATGGGTAAGAAATGGTATCTTGGGCAAATTCACATTTCCCTGATTATTGTTGAGATTTAGCACCTTTTCTTGCCTTTATTGGCTGTGATCATTTCCTTCTCTGTGAATTCCTGGCTCCTGGCCACCCTCTCTGACTGCTTCTTGTTTGGGCTGTGGCTTCTCTGCTCTTTTTTGGTTCTTTGATGTTTCTCTTCTTGTTTTTAAACAGGGTTACATAGGTATTTGCTTTTTTCTCTTTTAATTTATTAAAAATATACTCATCAAGTGCAAGTACTCTTCTAGGTGTGCCAGACACTATTGACTGTGATAGTAGCTGCTGCTATACCAGTGACAAGAGAGTCTGTCTCGGCCATCGTGGAGCTAACATTCCAGTGAGAGCAACAGACAACATATTAATAAATGGGTGCAAGATACAATGTCCTGTACTGTGAAGATAAGGCAGGTTTGAGGAGGGAGTATCTTATTTTAGAGAGGGTGGTAAGGGAAGGGCTCTACTCAGAGGGGAGATTTGAGTAGAGACCTGCATGAAGTGAGGGAGAGAAGAAACTTCCAAGCAGGTGCATTAGCAAGTGCAAAGGCACTGAGGTGGTCGTGAAGCATGGGAAGAACGTTGGTGTGGATGGAGCTCAGAGGTCAAGTGAAATAATGCTGCAAAGGTAGCCAGGATCCAGATCACGTAGGGACTTTCTAGGCCATGATAAAAGAAAGGTCTGTATTTTATTTCAAGGGTGACGGGCAGCCTTAGAGGTTTGTAGGCAGGAGAGTATCATTCAGATGACTCTGTGGTGGAAAGAGGGACAGGTGTGGAGAAGAGTCAGGTGGGGATTGCAGCAGTCCAGGTAAGGTTGTCCAGGATCCTGGTGGTCATGAATAGTCATATTTGGGACATATTTTGAAGGTGGTGCCAACATGACTTGTCGATGGATTGTATGTATGGTAGGAGGAGGAAAAAGAAGAGTTGAGGGTGATCCCAAGATTTTGACCTTAGCTGTTGAAGGAGGAGAGTGATAGCATTTACAAAGATGGAGAAGACTATGGGAAGAGGAGGCTCAAGGGGGGAAATCTAGAGCTCCATGTTGGGCATGTTAATTTTGACATGCTTATTAGGTACTAAGTATTGAGTGGACATTCATTTGAAGGGAAAAACTAGAACTGAGGATATGCATTTGGGAGTTGCTCTTAGGGGGTTGTATTTAAAATCGTGCACTGGTTAATATCACTGAGGGCTTGGCTAGAAAGGGGAATAGGGTCAAAGACTGAGCCAAGAGGTACCCCAATATTTTATGAGTCAGGGCATAGGAAGGGGAGAAGTCAGGGCTAGGGAAACCAAACAAAGAAGCCTTTCAAGAATGAGAGAGTGATTGATGGTGTCAAATGCTGCCGAGGGATTGAGAAAGATGAGTGCTCAGGACCAGCGCTGGCTTTGTAAGGCAGAAGGCACTGAGGAGCTCAACTAGAGCAGTCTTAGTGGAGAGAGTTGGGGAGAGAATCAGAGGTGAGGGTGTTGAGATGTCTCTTGTGTATGAGGGTTGGGTGCAGAGGGAGAGATGTATCTTTTACCTGCCATCTTGAAACCGGAAGTCTCTTGGCAAATTTCTGTTCTTCTACTCTTCTCTTAAAATGTAGCCCAAGTTTCTTTTTTTTTTTCTCTCCCAGCTTCCTTACCTTTCCACCCTGCTCTACCTGTTTCCCAGGTAGAAGCCCTACCTCAGTCTCTTTGTAATACTCTACTTGTTCTGTATACACAGCTACAAAAAGCTCCAAGGAAGGCACACTTTTTAGCTCTACTCATAATTCCTAGTCCATTCTGGGTCTAAGTAATAAATATTTGTTGAATTAAATTTCCAATTCAGTTTTAAAAGGGAAGATGTAACAGGAAGCTTGGTTCTAATTTTAGGAGTTTCTGAATTTGACATCTGTATGGGGGAGTCAATAAAGAGAATAAGATCTGTTAGATAAGCCAATAATCACCTAATTGATGCAAAACCACCATTTCTCAGGTTATTGGCATTGCCAGTAGCACCAGGTCAGGATACTTTGAGGACCTGGTATATCTATAAACAACAACAACAACAAACTTAATCTTGACCGAAGGTTAATATAAGGGTCTTAGCTCAGAGCCTTCAACTAGTTAGTGACAATGATGTTAATTCCGTTTTGGACTCTCAGCCCGTTAAGTGTATGAAGTTAGAACGCATGGTTCGTGAAAGCTGTCTTTCCTTGCGACCTCATTTTAACTGGTAATTGCTTCTCTCTGTTTCCTCTGGAGAACCTGTCGGTGTGGTATTAGGAATAGGGGAGAAGGAAAAACTAAGAATGCTGAGTCCCCAGGTATAAGAGGGGAGCCCCCGGTGTGACTTCGACAGTCACTTAATGTCATACTGCTTCCATTTCGCCATCTATAATCTGATGATTAATAGTATTCATCTATAATGCACTTTTCCTATGAAAGATGCTTTGTTATCACTGAGTATGAACATGACTTCCAGTGATTACCAAGGTCCTCTGAGGAAAAACAAACCTTTGATTTCAGTATCCCGGCTTCATTTTATCTTGTACCATATGAAAACCAATGCCAAATTATTTTCCTTGGCTTGCAGCTTCATGCTGTTTCATCTTTAATAAATGTTCTCATCAAATGTACTTTAATTAAGAGTCTGGTCAGAATGCAAATCTTGGTTTTAATATTCACCCCAAAATACTTACTGAGCATCTGATTTCTTCTAGGCATTGTATTTGCACTTGAGATCTAAAAACAAACACACATCTAAATATAATTCTGAGAACTAAATAATACTCTGTTCTTATAAACTTTTATTTACCTTTATTCTTTTACATTTTGTTGGAAGTGAAGTATAAAAATATTAAAGTATTTAACCTTAAGTTTTCCCCCAGATTCAGCAATTATGGGCTTCAGTTTAAATAGGAGAGTGGAATTTTAAAAATGCTTATAAAGTTCCCCAGAGAATTACAGGGGCTCTTAAGAGTTGTCTAGTTTAATGCTATTCAGTAAAATATGTGCATCACATATATTTTTGAATTTTCTAGTAGCTACTTTATAAAAAGTAAAAAAGGAACAGGTAAAATTAATTTTAATAATATATCTATTTACTGTCTTTGAAATCTAATGTGTATTTTACACTTGCAGCATAACAATTTTCATTGGAAAAACTTGATCCCTATTTAGATTTTATAAAATTTAAAAAAGTTGAAAAAGAAGATTCACATACCCATGTTGTTCCAGACATACTTAAGTTTTTTCTAATAATTGAAAATACATAAATTTAAGTTTCTCAGTTGCACTGCCTTCATTTCAAGTGCTCGCTAGCCACCTGTGGGTAGTGGCTGCCACTTAAGGCTGCAGATATAGAACAGTTCCAATGTCATAGAAAGTTCTGTTGGACGCTGCAGAGCTAATTCAGTTCACTGAGGAAATTGAGCAGCAGTTGTGAATTGGGACTACAACCTTCTTTGTTGGGAGTTTCATAGATATAAAAAAAAACCCACCAAAAACCACCCAGAACACCAACTTTTCAAAAGGCAGGCATTCACATGAATTTGAAAACATGGAGTATAAGGCATTGTTTAAATATGTATAGAGACATTTTCTGGAAGGAATTGACCTTGCGTGTATGTATGCTTATATATGGTGGTCACAAATGACAACACTTAAATAGCGTAAAACATGGAAGTGTTCAGGTTATGTTTAGTGAGGGACTTTTTCTTTTTTATCATGATAAAACATACGTAACATTAAAATTTCCATTTCAACCATTTGTAAGGGTACAGTTCGGTGTCATTAAGCATGGTCACATTGCTGTGCAGCCATTACCACCGCCACCACCATCTCTAGAAATTTTTCTTGTTTCCAAACTGAAATTCTATGCCCCTTAAATGCTTCACTCCCTATTCTTCCTTCCCCTCAGCCTCTGGCAACCACCATTCTATTTTCTGTCTGTATTAATTTGATTTTTCTAGGTATTTCATATAAGCGAAATCATGTATTTGTCCTTTTGTGTCTGGCTTATTTTCACTTAGCATCATGTCTTCAAGGTTCATCCATGTTGTGGCATGTGGCAGAATTTCCTTCCTTTTTCAGGCCAAATAGTACTCCATTATAGGTCCATACACACCACATTTTATCCATCCATCGCTGGACAGCTGAGTTGTTTCTGTCTTTTGGCTATTAGGAATAAAGCTGCTATGAACATCAGTGTACAAATATCAGTTGGAAGTAGTGAGATTTTGTTTCTTACATAAACTTGTTCGTTAAGCGTATACAGTTTCCAAATAAGTAGCAATGGAAATGTGGCTTCGCTAGACAACCCCAATTCAAGATCCCTGAACAGCGATTCTCAGTTCTAGTCATATTATCTGAGAGATTATGAGGTCTGCTTTGTTTTCTTGCACAGAGAAGACATTTTACATGTTCATTCTATATTAGCCCTTCTCACCATCTAATATACCACATATTATTTTTTTGTTGTTTATGTTTACCTTCAACCCCCTGCCCCTGATTCCTCTGCCGGAATGTAAATTTCATGAGGACAGATTGTTTTTACTGTTTTGTTCACTGTTGGATTCTTGGTGCTTAGAACTGCCTTCTGCACAGAAAGCAGTCAGTAAGATCTGTTGAATGAATGAATGAATGGTGCTCAGATGTTACCCACCTCTGTGTTCAGTGGATATCATTTCAAAGGTCTGTAGATTTGGCTTCTTTTGAACATCTCAGTATATGTTTTCCTGGGGTAAAGCATTCTAGTACAAAGAAATGTTTATAAGTGTTATAGACCTTATAAATCCACCTGAAAGCAAGGCATGAAAACTAAGTGGTATTGGGATATGAAAGAAAATAGAGATATACTAGATAAAATATATAAAAGGAATTTTGTCTCCCTCTAATTTGACTGTATTGTCCCCAAAGTGGTATTGTATAAAACATTAGAAAAATTTCTACATTGATAACCTAGATTCAGGGAGAAATAATAAAAGAATCCTTTGACCTTAACAGTGGAGGTGAAATGACCAATTATCATAAAAAAGATAGAAACAAACGAAATCATCACTTTCTAAAATAAGAACATTTAATTGTTTCCTCTCAATGCAACTATCTGTTGGTTTTTTTTACTGTAGTCAATCTAGCAGAGTCTCAGTCTCTGTCTTTGTCTGAGACACACATTTGGGTTTTAAAAATAGCAAGAATTTTCAAACATTATTATAACTAAGGGGGACCTGGTCCCTTTTTTTCTCTAAGCAGAGAAACTTGACTCTACAGGTAAAATGACATCCGGAAGCAGTTTTAGCCTCTGGCTTTGTTGGAGTCGTTTTTATCCTTTGCTTGGATTTTAGTAAGGATATAATCTCAGTTCCAGTTAGAAAGAGAGATCACAATGCCAGGTGTCAAACCCACAAATCAATCCTCTCCTTAATTGCCAGAGTTTGACATGTCCCCATGTTTGTCCCAGAAAATTGTAAATGCTCTTTTATTAACAATGGGGAATTAAATTTCCTATGTAGACAAATTAACTTCTAAATTATAAGAGAAACAAACAAAAACACATGGGGTGGACCGGTGGGGGGGGATGGTGCTTGTTGCAACTTGAAGCTTTCTTAAAGTAATCTCTCCTCTTCTTTTCTTCTCCATTTGTTCCATAGATTTCCCCCCCTCACCCCATTTGAACTCATCATCTAGTTATTACCTCCTCTGAAGAGTAGGCTTTGGTCTGCAACTCTTAAAAAACATCTCTTTATGCTAATTAAAATGAAAGAGGTAAAACATAGGTGACTATTGAAATGAGGAGTGTTTTAAACCATGTAGCTATGACTGTATGTGTAGGCAAGGCTTGAAAAGGAGGTGGGGAACGCCTCAGAGGACTTGAAAACTTTATTGTGTTTTAAATAAAAGACTAGCTTTAAAAAAAAATAAAAGGGTGTGAATTGGCTTAGAGTAAAAAAGATAAATTAATACACTAATGAAAGAAAAGAATATGTTTTGTAGATAGCCAAGTTGTGCATTAAATTTTACACACTAAATCCTGCCTCCAAGAGGGTTTCAAGCTTAATATTGTCCTCTGAAATTGGCAATTGCAAACCCTGGTTTTTGTGTGTCTCTCTGTCACACACACACATACACACACACACACACAAACCCGTGTGTCTCCAATTATCAGAAGTGAAAATAATCTCCAAATAAGTTTAATTTTGATTCAAAAATAAGTATGCCCACGTGTCCACTTTATTATTTTTTTGATTGGAAAAAAGAGGGTGATGCAGAGAAGCCAAGGTTGTAAAGAAAGTTAAAGGTTACCCTCATCTGAGCCTTAAACTGACACGTTACAACACCTTGCGCATGATGCCGAGAAAAACTGTTTCCTCTGACTTCTCTCGAACTCACACTGCTCCCTACGCACAAGAAAGACCAGATGTCTGATTTCCAGAGTATTAGGCATTTTTCCTTAGTACTTAAAATTTATTTATTTATTTTTTTTGAAGTTTGGAGAAAAACTGCAGCTCCTTCTGATCTTTACTTTAGCATTTTACAGTTTAATAATTTCATCTACCAGAAGTGTTTCAGCAGAAAATGAGCTTTGAATATTTATGCATTCATAACAATCCCCAAAAAGGCTTTGGAAAAAATTCTTTCGACTTTTATTTTGAAAACTCTATTCTAAAGAAAATACAAATTCATAGCTGTCGTGGAGAATAGTGGGCACAATGTACTTCGTGGTGAGGACACTGAACCGGGAGGGGAAAGGTATGAGTAAACAGCATTTCTTTTCCATTCTCTGATTCTTACTAATTGTAGAAAAAATATATACCTTATATATGGTATTCCTTCCTTCCTTCCAGAAAACAATGTTTGGAAATTCCTGTGTAAAGCTAATTTGCCATGAGGAATATAAAGCCCTTTAATGGGATATCCAGGTCCCTGTGGGAATTTTTTTCAAAAAAAAAAAAAAAGAAAAAAAACAGACACCATGTGGTGCAATCTGTTACAGTCTACAAGGCGGAGGTGGGGAGGGGGGCTCTGTAGGGGCCAGGAATAAAGTCATCTCTGGGAGTTTTCGAGGTATTAGCTAAACTGGGAAAAATGGTCCAGCAGAAGCCTGGAAAAACACCTTTCCTTCTGCCCTCATTTGTGTCCCAAGGCGTATGAAACTCAGGCTTGAAAAATAAATTATTTAGCAAGTTAGTCAAATTAGGGGAGGAAAAAACCTGAACCTTTTCTGAGATGGTTACATTGCCATTCATTTTGTATTTTAATCTAACCTACTGGTGATTTAATTTACAGATCTCAAAGGAAGTGTACGCTCAAATATTTGAGGACGTTAGCGTATCAACCACTGTGTAATTTTGGAATGTGCCTACTCGCTTGACACAATATTTTACCATCTAACAAATGTTTAGCCTTTTTTTCACTTGACTAAAGAGAAATAAGTTTCACATTGCTTCATTCACCTTCTTATGTGCATATGCTGGGAAAGATTGGATGTTAAAAAAAAAAAAAACTTCCTCATGTTCCTTTCTACTACATCTAAATCTGTTTACCAATTCAAAGCTGCTAAAAAAACCTGCATTCTCCTGCTAAATCAACTGGATGGCTAGAAACCAAACTGTAATGTAACAGAAAAAAAATTATCAATTTATTTTCATGACAGAACATTCTTGAGAAGGTATAAAATTGTTCTGGTTGCTATGCCAGTTTTCTTTTTTCTTCCTTTCTCCGTCTTCTGTTTTTAAAGGATTTCAGCTTTTAAGCTGATACTTTTTATAGTTATATAACAGTTCTAATATTTTGTGACATTTTGTATTGTGACACTATAGATGAAATTGTCATCGGACTGACACCCTGTGCTGTTTATTCCTTAATTACAACTGTTAGCACTGTAGAGAAGTGTGCTAATCTGCCAGCACATATTATGAAAACAACGTTATTGTTACCCACACCAACACCCACTCAACAGGATATTTCCAAGATGGTAGTTTAAAGGGACTTATCGGCACAATGGACGTTTCAGTGTAGTTTTTGTTGTTGTGTTTTCTTAGCTTGTCCTGTTGTCTTAAGAACACAAACCAGCTTGAGATTTAAAACATTTAATGATAATATAGCATAGATAGGTACCTTTTACTAGTAGAGACTGCCTCTGTAGTTAGAAAATTATAAAGTTTTTTCTAGTGTTCAAGCAGTGGTGGACTGAAGAATCTCAAAGCTGTGTAGGGTTGTGACCCAAAGCTGTCTGACTGACAGTTTTTTTCAGAAATAATGAAAATAGAAGGGAGTGGGAAGGGCAAGTTTAAAGATGAAAAGACAAGAGAGGGGGGTGATTTGCATTCACAGGGTTGGCAATCCCTAACCAACCAAGTCAAAATCCGGTAACCACTCCCAGCTGCAATAGTGCTCCTTTTTCAAAACCATAGTCTTATAGTTCAGTTCTTGCTGCCTCCAGGACTTTTAGAAGGTTTGATTATCTGTGAAGCACAAAATTTTATGAGTTTATTTTCTGGGAAGCAATATTATTTTAAAGCAGTTAAGTGTCACTATCTTTTCACTTGTTAAAAGAAACCATAATAGTAAGCAAAGAACCACCGTGATCCTTTACCTTGTCCTCTTAATAAAATAACTAAAAAGTGGAGATTCTAGAAAACTTAAAATCAGAACTTACATAACTGTTTAGAGGATAATGATTGTAAATTTTTTTTTTTAAAAACACACTGACTTAAAATAATTTAATAAACTGGCCACCTTTTAATATTAGTTTTGAACATGTCCATGGGTTTGGTAGAAAACAAATTCATGACCTTGAAAGAGTCATAGGTGACAGACCGAGACTTCTTCCCAGTAGATTCTCATATCTTCACTGTCATTTAGGAGATAATGGAACACTATGAACATATTCAATTCCTAAAGTCCCTGCGATCACCTACATAGTCTTTAATATTCAGCTTAATTAAACAAGTTTTTTGAAGTAGCATGAGAAGTTATCGCTGTGCCTCATCTCGAATGCTTTTTTCTGCTTCATTTTGATTTTCAACATCAATAGGATATGGTGCTCTTCCTAAAAGAAACTGTTCCCATTTGGGAATATGTTCTTCTACTGATGCCCAGTAACGAGTCTGGAAAAAAAAAAAAAATCCAAAAGTAAAAAAGCGTATCAAGCAACTGAACTTGGCTCTTCATAATAGTCTAAATGTTTATTCACTTAAGTGTGTGTGTGCGTGTATACACACACACACACACATATATGTAGAATGCATTTCCTCTACAGAATATTTTATGTTAATTTTAGAAAAAAATCTGGCTACTTACTAGTGTTAATTTTCAAATTTCTCAGTAAAACCAGAGCCTGGCAGAATTACAGGTTCTAAAATTTTATCGTGATTTTACACGCCCTCTTGTGGCCAACTTTGTGATAATTGCCAGTAGTATGCCGGCTATACAGTTACTGAATGTTGAATATTCTAAATCCTATACCAAATGATTCTCCATACCAAAATTACTTCAATAAAATTATTAAACATAAATAAATGCTTCAGACTTGACATCAAAAGATTTGACTTGGGATGAGATCAGGAACTGAAATATAACTAGTATCTTATAGTGTAGGATTCAGATAAATTAGACCCTTAATTGTGTGGGGAAATATGTATCCACTATACCTTTTATTTTTATTTCTAGAGAATGGAAGAAATCCACTATATCTTTTAAAAGAACATTTTGATATGACAAATTCAATAGTTTCTCCCATTTTTTTTAATATCACGAGAAAATAATATAATTTTTTATCATTTTTAATATGAATAGCTTAGAAGTTAGGACACTGTTACTTGTCTGACGGTAGTGGTAGTGGTCTACAGGCCATAGAAACTCATGCAACACTGCTGTGCCGTGTCTGAGAGCTTCGACAGTTTCTTGGGTGACTGCCCTGAGGAGGTCAAAGAGAACTGCCAACAGCTCTGTGTCACAGGAGGGCAGTTTATATTAGATCATCACTATCGATCTCATTTTGGGAAATCCAGCCAATGAGTTAGCATTAGAAACACATAATCACTCACTCAAAGCATTAAAAAGTACGGCAGTTGGCAAAGTTGAAAATGGAGAGGGATTCCACGTCTCTATACGTCTACGTATGTGGTCTCAGAAGTAGGGATAAAGTAGAATAAAGGTGATCCTGCTGTGCTGGACTAGTTAAGAAACATACCATCTGAGGCCTGCGGTTGGGAGTTTCTCTGCCATTCACAGCTGGATTAACCCCTTCTGTGTGGGCCCTGTATGTGCCAGAGGAAGGTATTGGTGAATCCAACAAAGAAAAAGACATGCCCAAGGCACAACTTTGTACCAGGTTTTTTTCCTGGCCTTGATCATTGCCTTTTTTTTTTTTTATTACCCTAGATGACACAGAAAATTGAGGGGCAAATTCGCAGCCTTTCATTTTGAGTCTGTTCCTATCCCTGGCTGGGCAGAAAGCAAAATTATATTTGAAAAAGTCATTAAAAATATAAAATGAAACTATTCTGTATGTAGTAAGTTTCCATTCATCACCAACACATTCATATACAAAATATAGTTTATTTTTGCCAACCATCGTCCCAATCTGTTCTTGAACTGAGCAAAATAAAATAGACAACAGCCATACTATACTGTATGATAATATGCATTTAAATAGCTTTGATTCAATTTTTGGTGAAAGGACTGAACTGCTACTTCTAACATCGGCCTACAGGAAAAGTACTTGGGTTAGGCACTCTGTCATCTTAAGATTTAGTGCATGTTGTCTGTGATGGCTTAACAGAATAGTTGTTTCTAAGTGACGAGATGAAGCCACACAAATCTTTATAAAATTTCCACTGACAAAATTTTTTTTAAATCAAGATACTTCTCAATTACCTACTATATATAAAGCATGGTACTGTGGACATATAAATATCAATCAAACACATCTTTATTTAATTGAATAAATAAATCTGGGAAATACATATAATCATTGTTTAACTTAATATATACACTTCTAACAAAACAGGATCTCTTTTTTTCCTTAAGATTCCTCTCTTAGTTCCTTAATCTTCTTACCTCAAGAGAAACCACCTCAGGCCGTGGAATTGGATGAATCCTGGTTTCTAGAGACTTTTCTGCTGCTTCTATATCCTGTAACAGATACCAGCATTTTATAATCAAAGTGTATTTGTATAATACGAATGACACCTCTAGTAGCAATATCTGTATCCTAAATCGTTCACCTCAGCTCTTCTCTGGATATACGATTTGAACTGATGGAGGGACATTTAGGTAGAATTGATCATTAACCCATTTCAAATAAAGAGAACAGCGTTTCTTATTTTAACACAGAAGGAGGTGTGGTCCTTCTAAATTCTGTCTTTTCGCTTTGAATAGCTAGTAAATGCCAGTAATTCATGGCAAAAAGAGCTTCCTCTAAAACTGCTCAGAGCATTAATTTAGCTCTAAAATCACCTAAAAACAACCAGATGGATAATTCAGATATAAAAACAGTTAACATACGCAGACTCACCCTGTGCTAACCTTAAAAGTGAAGAGTTCTAGTCTCTCCAGATGATGCAAATGTTGTACTAATGGCACACATTTCACTTGTTCAACATTCCATTTTAAAATTTTACATATATGCAAATATTCTACACATTTAAAAGAAGCTCAATGAGGTACCTCAGTACTTTGTGACAAGAATCTTTTCACTGTACCCTCTAGATTTTTTTAGTACTAGATTTCTAAGTTAATTTCCATGGCAAGTTTTGCTGCTAGGTAGTATATCATTCAGCTGATGGCATTCAAGCGCTGTGTACTGATTTGTAGTTTAACTTGTAGATGCGTATATTTTCTCCTGTGGTTGTATTAATAAAAAGACCAGGGTAACTAAACTGAATTCACACCCTGCTAAAGACTTTTACCCTGATACATACATGAAGCACCTGCCCAGAAAGGTGGGACTCTGCAAGTTGTTACCGAAAACGTTTGAGCCCCATTTAATAAATGCTCCCCAAATCAGCATGCACGTTGTGTTCTGCCCCTTATTATGTTTGTCAGGTTCACAGCAGCCTCGGTCAAAGGCCATATAAATCTTGTCTCTCCTTTGAGCTTAGTGACTTGATAGAAAAGAGAAAGTCCTTTGATCCATGTACAAGCGCTGGAGCAATCTAAGTAGAGGGCTGTTGGACAGACGGAGAGAGATGGAAAAGGGCGTGGGAGTGGGGTGTGAAGAAGCCAATGCTGAACAGGAGAAAAGAAATAGCAGATGGTAGCGGCGGGAGCAAGGAATGGGTGTGAAATGTAAAAGGGAAAAACAGGAAATTCCCTAAAGGGACTCCCCAAAGTTGCACAACCATTAATGCACCTGCTGTCTAGAGGAAGTTGATTTGAAGGGAAAAAAGCCATCAATTTAGGGATAAGAGGCCGATCTATTAGCATGTCTATCCCACACCAGAAGTTTACAGCTAAGATGCGTGCTAAAGAGCTTCTGACGCCCATACTACAACCTATACAGAAGCCTAATAACTTCTCTGTGATTACATTGAGATTTTACAAGGTCTTGGAAAAAATTATTTTTTACTTTTAGAAATCAAAACACAAATAGAATCATCACAACCCCAATTATGTCATTATTCTAATAACAGTTACAAAGTTATTGTTCGTGGCGGATCTAGGTGCCACTGACATTGTAGATGAATAGTATAAACATTTTTCTTGGAGACCAGAAAATAAGGATACTGAATATCTGTAATAGAAGAGCAGATTTGTGAGCAGAAGAGGAGATATGAGTAGGGGACATGTGGTCTGGTAAAGCAAGCCTGTGGTTAGACACTTGACTGTCATCTCGACAGCATTTTGGCGAAGGATTATGACTCTTCTGAAAAACTTCTTCCTTAGCTTAAGTGATATTTACTTACCTCTCTGATTCCTACTTCTCTTTCTCTTCAGCTGGCTCATTTTTCTCTCATTGCTCCTAAGCGTGGGCTTGCTTAAGATTTGTGACATCTGTCCTCATATTTTTACTTTCTTCCTCTCAAGATTGTCTCTTATCTAGCTAGCTTCAGCTACCTTCTACCGTAGAAGGATGGCTAACCTTTCCAGTCCTTATTTCTCAGCCTAATAAAAC
Organism: Cheirogaleus major; assembly: GCA_963574435.1. Lineage (NCBI taxonomy): Eukaryota > Metazoa > Chordata > Mammalia > Primates > Cheirogaleidae > Cheirogaleus > Cheirogaleus major. The sequence continues at coordinate 12,617 of CAUYPO010049661.1, read as the reverse complement.
TAGGCTCATCTTATTGCTAATGATGTCTTTTTTTTTTTTTTTTTTTTTGGAGACAGAGTCTTGCTCTGTTGTCTGGGCTAGAGTGCCATGTGGCATCAGCCTAGCTCACAGCAACCTCAAACTCCTGGGCTCAAGGGATCCTCCTTCCTCAGCCTCCCAAGTAGCTGGGACTACAGGTGCATGCACCAGGCCTGGCTAATTTTTTCTATTTTTAGTAGAGGCGGGGTCTCACTGTCATTCAGATGGGGTCTCACTGTTGCTCAGGCTGGTCTTAAACTCCTGACCTCAAACGATCCTCCTGCCTCGGCCTCCCAGAGTGCTAGGATTACAGGTGTGAGCCACTGTGCCCGGCCTCTACCAATGTGTTGAATGAATGATAGTGGAAATTCTATTCACCCAGATACCTGTGCTATATCCTTTATCTTTACCTCCTCTTATTCTCTGCCACTTTAAATTTCAAAGCTCTATAGATTGTTCCTTTGGGATGTCTCTTCTAGCCTTTCCATTTCATTCCCAATGCTATGGTCTTATTGATTGATTGACTGATTGATTGACTGATTGATTGAGACAGAGTCTCAACTGTTACCCAGGCTACAGTGCCATGGCGTCAGCCTAGCTCACAGCAACCTCCAACTCCTGGGCTCAAGCAATCCTCCTGCCTCAGCCTCCTGCCTCAGCCTCCCGAGTAGTTGGGACTACAGGCATGCGCCACCATGCCCGGCTCATTTTTTCTATATATTTTTAGTTGTCCAATGAATTTCTTTCTATTTTTAGTAGAGACGGGATCTTGTTCTTGCTCAGGCTGGTCTGTAACTCCTGACCTTGAGCGATCTGCCCGCCTCAGCCTCCCAGAGTGCTAGGATGACAGGCGTGAGCCACCGCGCCCGGCCCCTACGGTCTTATTATTACACTTATTCATTAAACAAATACTTGCTGAGTGCTTACTCTGACTCACGCCTAAAGTATTCTGATTTTATTTCAATCTATACCCAACATGGGATTGATTAGTTTTTCTCGAGAACTACTTTAAATGTGTCCTTCCCTACACTAAAAAAATCATCAATACCCACTACGTGGAGGATGAAGTGTGACTTCCTTAGCTTGACTGAGAAAAACTGTCTGCAATTAGATCCTGACCTTTTGTAAGGCCCTAAGTAAGTTATATCCCAATACTTCCATATAAAAACCTTTCCTTTAGACTACATGCTGCCCGTAGGTAAGGACTATGCCCCATACAACCTTTATGCATCTGAGTATCTAAGAATGCAGGGCTTACAGTAGGTACCTAAATATTCACTAAATGAATAAATTTAAGATGTCAAAGTTTCCCAAGTATAAACTAAAAACTTCGACAACAATAAAAAAAGGTATCCAAGGTGGGGACGGGAAAAAGGGGAGAAAATGAGAGGTGAGGCTCATGTGACTACACCTTGTTACTTGGTTTTATAGATTTGCCACTAGACCATTTAACATTTTATATAGTTATAGAACAGATAAGTAATCCCCCCAAATTGGAAAGCAAATGAAACAAATCCGACTATTATCTAGTTGGCGGCATGGCCACACAGAGAAGAACTGCATCAAGAAGTCTTAGAACCCAGTATTGACTGGGCATCCCCAGTGCGTTATGCTCTAGAGACAAAAAGAATTGTAAAAGTATCTTGCGGAAAACCACTCTCAGTAATCATATTGTTGATGATAGTGATGTCTGTATCATGGGATGATTCTTTGGACCAAAAATGGTGTGACAAAAAGAAGTTTAGAGGCACAGGATCAATGATTTTAAGAAACCTGGAATCCTATAATTGGATTGGAAGTACTGATCTATGAGCTCTTGATATATTTTATCTTAAAAAACAAAACAAGTTGCAATAAACACCCCAAATGCCCAGATTGAGGGCTCTAAATATATTTCTTGACAAAGGGAACCAGGGCTTCTTGGAGCAATGGCCAATTCCAGGTTTGGGCAACAGATGCATGCAATGAGCCTGGAAGAGCTCATCACATCAGAAAGAAAGGAAATTATCAAAGACTGTTAGGATCATGTCAAAGGCATTCAGGAGCTAACTTGAAGAGTCTTCCACGTGGAAAAAAATGGGACAATCTGAGCATAAATAAGAATAAAAATTGCAAGGGATCAAAACAATTCAGATCCAGATAAATTAAAAACAAAACAAAACACTTCATTGGCTACCTTTAGAGGATGCTAGAGAACCAAACAATTATTTTGAAAACTACAGGGAAAGAATCAAGCTCTAATCGTACTTTTTCTTATATGAACTGTACTTCAGTATAACCAAGTAAGTGATGAGAGGATTATCTTCATATAAATGATCAGCAATTAAATGAGCAGGAATAAAAGAATATATATGTAGTTTTTGAGACAGGGTCTTACTCTGTTGTCCAAGCTAGAGCACAGTGGTGCAACCATAGCTCACTATAACCTGGATCTGCTCGGCTCTAGCGATCCCCCCACCTCAGCCTCCCCAGTTGCTGGGGCTACAGGCACATGCCACCACACCAGGCTAGGTTTTCTTCTTCTTTTTTTTTTTTGTAGAGATGGGGTCTCCATACATTGCCCAGGCTGGTTTAAAAATATTTCAAAACTTGCTATAAAAATTAGTAATTATGTTGATCTGATAACTTATTAGTGTCACTAAAATTGCTATACAGCGCCCCACTGCTAAATTTGACTGGCTTTAAGAAAAAAACTTAGTAATTAAATATCTTATAATTTTTCTTACTAAGCCTTCAGAACTCTGTGTATTTTATACTTACAGCACATCTTAATTCAAACTTGCCACACTTCAAGCGCTCAGTAGCCACGAGGCTAATAGCTACCGTTTTAACAGTGCACACATAGAAGTCTGATCAGATTCAGATTCAGAGTTTTGGGCAAGGAAACATAATGCCTGGTTGTCTCTCATTTTGGAATGTTGGCAGTCACTGATGATCACTGCCTAGATATATTCATTAGAGGCTTGCAAAAAGTGACACTCACATTCTTTTATTCGTATAAAAGAATAGCTCATGCCTATAATCCCAGTGCTTTGGGAGGCTGAGGCAGGAGGATTAAAAGTAATTTCATCTGTTTCTTTTGACTTTATTAAAAGTGGTTACTATAAAATTTAAAATTACGTATGTGCTCACATTGTATTTCTGTTGGACAGCACAGCTCTAGATATATCAATTTATAGGAATTATGGGGAACACAGGGAAATATGCTAAACGATACCTCAGTGCTGTAATTAGCAATATCCAGACTGGGAAACTCTAGAGGACAAACGACCTAATCCAGAAACAAATAAAAGGGGAAAAAGAAGGACAGGGGGGATCTTTTAGAGTCTTATCAATCAATTACAATGTTGGATTTTACTTGGATTCCGATTCAAACAAATGTAAAAACATGTATATAAATTAATCAGGGACATTTGAACCATGATTAAATATTTGAGGAATTACTGGTAATTTCTTAGATTGATGATAGTATTGTGATTTTGTTTAAAATAGTTCTGATCTTTTAGTGATATACTGTGATGTATATTGAAATAGTTATAGATGAAACAATATGATTTCTGGGGATTACCTTCCAAAATAACTTGAGGGATTGAGGGAGGGGATGAGGTATATAAATGAAACAAGATTGGCTGTGTTTTGATAACTATTAAATCTGGATGCTAAGTACCTGGAAGTACATTCTTCTAGTTCTTCTACAAAGGCTTGAAAGTTTTTGTAACAATTTAAAAAAGTTTCCAATGTAGATGGTGGTGTAAATGTTTCTGTATGGCAGGATTCAAAGCCTATATTTAAATGAGTTGACTCGTGATTAGGAAAGGTAAAACATGAGCACAAAAAGTCATGTGCTGAGATCTCTTTCTCTCCCTGTCCCTATACATGCCCCTACCCCCCAAACTAGCAATATATTAGTGTATATCTCACTATAGAGCTATATAGTGAACGCAGCTATGGCCAGGCTGGTTTTCATCTTTCAATCTGCTGGAGGGCCAATTTTTGCGATAACAAAAATAAGATACTAAAGCGTGAGATATGGGGTCACTGGTACAGGGAACACATAAGCATTAAAAGGAGAAGTATGCCTTAATCCTGACTAGGGATCCTGCCTTACTCTTCAGTGAACTGGAGAAAAGAGGAGAGATGTGATCAGCTTAAGTCACGGGCCATCCTGGGTGGCAGTGTTTTGAAGGCCCTGTTTAACTGTCATCTGCCCTGTGAAGACTTCTAGAGTGTTCTCCAGTGGAAGCACTCACTTTCCTATCCTTTCTTACCATAGAGTGTCTGGCTTCCTCATGAGATAATGTTACTTGAGAATTTTTCTGTATAAAACTAAACTCTCTGGTAGGTAAGGGGGGAGAGATGACAGTTTACATCATGGAAGTATTTATATATAAAAAAAATCCTCTTTTCTAAATCCATACCAATTATGTTTATGTTCTTAAAAGGCAAATAAATCCTGTTTTACTAAAACGAACAGGAAAAATCAAGATCACTATCTTTTATGATAGTCACTGAAGGCTGAGTGTTGAGTTTTCTTCACTACTTATATTCACATCCATTCATTTACTAATATGTTTGAATATTTGATGGAATTAGTCTCTTTCTTGTTCCTTTTTCAAAAACATTCTTTGATATTAGATATTCTTGCTAGTTTATTTTTCTAAACGAATTTACAGAAATTTTATTGAGTTCAATCCCAATTTAATGGGATTTTCTTTTTTAAATCTAAAAATAATTTTGTGACAACTGATTTAGAAAAATAATAGTCTCCCTAGTTAGGATTAAGGCATAGATCTCTTTTTAAGTTTTCTTTTAAATCTCCCATTTTAGTATAATAATTGCTTTTATACCAATCATGCATATCCCTCATTTAGAGCATTCCCAAGTATTTTAGGATTTGATAGCCAATGTGAATATGATCTGTTGCATTTTCCAGCTATATATGTAGGAATGCTATCGATTTTTGTACCTTTTATCCATTAATTTTACTAACCCATATCATTTCAAAATGCTACTGTTATATCTTCCCTTTCAAAAGCTGAAGCTGAGGATGGGCATGGTGGCTCACGTGTATAATCCCAGTGCTTTGAGAGGCCAAGGAAGGGGAGGATCACGTGAGGCCAGGAGTTTGAGACCAGCTTGGGCAACATAGTGAGACCCTCATCTCTAAAAAAAAAAAAAAAAAAAAAAAATTAGGTAGGCATGGTGGCTCATGCCTATAATCCCAGCTACTGGGGAGGCTGAGGCAGAAGGATTGCTTTAACCCACAAGTTTGAGGCTGCAGTGAGCTATGATTGCACCACTGCACTTCAGCCTGGGTGACAGAGTGAAACTCTGTTTCAAAAAAACAAAAAAAAAGTTAAAGCTCATTCCCTTCTAATGTTTATTTTATTGATGAGAAGATCTAAATAAGGTCAAATAATGGATGTGAATAGAGGTCATTCTTATTCTGCTACTATCATTATAGGAATGCTTTCAAGTTTTACTGGAACTCTTTTTAAAGTATATGCTGTATTTCTAAAGTAACAATCCTCGATGTAACTTAACCTGTTCTTGATAAGGAGTATTAGGAGTAGTTACCCTATAGTTTCCTCATCTCTAAGTTAAGGAATTAGTCCAGATCAGTGGTTTTTACATTTCCCAGAGCCAGCTGGGCAGGCAAGGAAAGGATGGGACAGGTGGGGCTTTGAGCCAAAGCAGGTCCACTTTTATCTATTTTACATCACTGAAGAAAGTTTTGATGCTTAAAAAAAATTGGAAACCTTTAGATGAGACTCTGATCTAATATATATACTTTTTAAAGTCTCTTCCAACTCACAATTCTATAATTAAGTCCTATTTATTTTAACTTCACAAGACCATGATGAAAATTATTTCCAAAGCTTAAAAAAAATGAGGAAAAGCAAGATAAAAAAATTACATTTGTGAATATTCAAAGAATGCCAAACAAAAAAATAAAAGGGAAGAGACTACATCTTTAGCAGAATGCATTGTATCTGCAATGTGATAGGTGCTCAATAAACATTTATTAAAGTACTGAAAGAAAATATACAAAAATGTACTAATTTTTAGATGGGTGTATGATATAGGTATGCTATTTCATCTTCTTTACCCTTTCAGTTTTTATACAGTGAGAATATATTATTTTGATAAGCAGGGAAAAAATACCATACCAAATTGAAGTCTCAACTATGAAACCAAGTTCATTATCTTCCTTACATATATAACAATGATTTCTTAACTCTAGTCTCTCCATTCTTGAAATCACTGTGCATCTAAACAGCAAATGAGTCTTTCTTAACTATCCACTCATTTGGTTCTTAAATAAATCTATATTTTTCTTTTGCTTAGACACTTTCAGTACTCTCTTTTCTCTACATGTCAAGTCTCAAATTCTTTGGTCCCACAACAAATATCCAATCTTGTTTCCTGTGAATTTCTAAGCTAGTTAGCTCACACTCCCATGATCATTAACAGGGCCATTCATTCTTCTGGTCTTGGCTCTTTTGTAAGAATCCAACAGTATGCCTTGCCTTCTGCCTATCTAAGCACAGCTCAAGCTTAGCTTCCTCTGAGATCTCTCAGAATATTCTAACTCTCCAAGATTTTTTTTATTCTTATTCTATAGTCCTGAATCTATTCCATGTAATTTAATATTTGATCACATAAAGTCTCGTTGATATCAAGGAACTTTTAACCTTCTGTCATCAACTAAACCTGTAATCTCCTTGATGTCAGGAACTCTGATTTATACTTATTTTGTTGTCCCCACTTTCTATCCAGAACTAGCTCAATAGTAAGGACCCTCTGAGCAGTCATCAAATACTTGTTCATTAAAAGGAAAACACTTGAAAACCAAATATCACATCCCTTGATGCAGGTAGGTAGCAATCAAGCCTTCTAATTTAGTTTTTCTAACTTTTCAGAGCAAATTCCAGATTATCCTATATATTTCCATTTAAAAATAAATATTGCTAACACCATTGGGCAAGTAAGACATATGGCAATATAGAATGCTTTGGTAGCACTATGGCTGTGACTTAAATTACTGTGGATCAAACTGCCAGAAGCTGAGAAGATAACTGAATTTCCCTCTTCCTTTATCCTCTAGTGAGGACAGAAGATAACTATATCATGCCTATCGATGAAAATATTTAACAATAAAAACTGAAAACACTGCTTTATAACTTAAATAATATAGTCTTACTACCAAATGTTTTAGTCATAGACTCTCTTGGAAGCTTCAATGGAAGCAAACTTTAGGGTTTTAATTATGGATGAAGCCATACAATTCTGGAAGCAAAGTATAACAAGCAGCCAAAAATGTTACACATATGATTTTACTCCAAATGGGCACATTGGCCAAATGGTGAGGCCCTGCACAATCGCACACTTTGACCACCTCCTCCATAACCATCAGAAGGGATCAGAGAAATCTGTTATCGTAGATATGAATTCTATGTGTTCACTGTGGCGCCAGTGGGGCAGAATCAAATTGTTCTTGTTTTTATGACGTTTGATAGTTTTGAGTTGGATCTAACTACGTTATAGGTATTTAATGGTTTATCTGGATCTCCCTTCAAATAAAAGATGATGAAAAGGTACATCTTCTATTTCTTCTTGCACAAAGGTGACCTTAAAATTCCTCCCGTAGTCATTGATTTTCTGGTTGACTGAAAACATCTGGCTTAAGAAAACTTTTAATTTTTTTCATTTTAAGAAATGAGAATCTATATGCTACTTATCCATCTAACATGGGTTTACAAAAAAGATACTGCATCATTAATTTTACTTATTACTCAGAACAGAAATTATATAAATCAAAATTATAAAATTCAAGTAAAATGTTTGGAAAGGTGAGAAAAAATCTCTATACCCAAGTCATAGAAACTTACCTTTAAAAGACTAAGGTTCCTTTTAAAAGCAGTCTCAGCTGCTTTCAGCTGAGATGCCTTTTCTGTGTTTTGATCTCCAAATTTATTCTCCATTTGTTGAAGTAACATTAATCTTTGTGATACTCTAGAAAAATGAAGATTATATAAAGTTAAAGAAAAAAGCAAACATTTTATTGCCTAATATAAAAAATTCATTTCTTAATTGCACTTCAACTCTAACCTAGTAAAGTTAATTACTATCTCAACTAAGAAGACAGTGAAAAGCAGGTAGTTCAATACGTCTTAAGTCAATCTGGATAAAATTATTTTTATTTTCATTAACATATTCTTTATACATGCTATAAGTACATGCTTCTGTTTTTTTAGCCTCTCTGGTCTTTTGAAATTATTTTAGAGTGTTGAAGATATGTTTTAATTTTTGGTGAAAATGCAAACTGTAATACATATCTCTTTGTACACATAGTTATATATACCTCCCGACACACATACATCGATGTAACTTGCTATATGAAACCTTCTGCTTAACACTTCAGTACCCCTGAATCTCATGTTACACATTTAGAATTGTGCTAAACTTCCATATGTTTGAAGAAGCAATAAAAATATTTTTTTCCTCTTTTTCCAAGGGAAAGATGATAGTTTGATATATGAGTGAGAAGCTGTGTATATGTATGCATACTCACAACAAGGTAAAACAGTAATTGCAGAAAGATATAAAAAGTTGTAACTAAATTTTCAAACTACTTTGTTATATATAACATACTTTAAAAAAATTCTTGCTGGTCAAATGCTATTTTACAAGTTTTTGGTCCTCTTAAATGATTAATAAGAAAATATGTCAGATGAGAAAAAAAATACATAAGTGGATATACAGAACAGTAAACCATTTCTCAAACAGTTGTGTAGGGTCTCAAGACTATGTTTCACTGGGCTGTCTTGAAAGTAGAACTAAAAACCTGGGTCTTTGAACAGTCATTTTTTTTTTTTTTTTTTGTAAGGAAAATATCTTAGAATCCAAGGACCAATGCCTGGTAATTAATTAAAGGGAAAAATTTGAAAGCTCACAGAGGAGGAAAATGGTTAATATTAAATGTAAGTGCAGGACTGGCTACACAGTTTGCAAGGCTCAGTGCAAAATGATTTGAGACTGTGTCGTTACAGCATTAAACCAAGTGCAGAGCCTGTGACTGTATAGGCCACATACCCATCAAGTCAGCCCTGGGTAAGAGGCTCAAAGTCCATTCAATACCAAAGTGAAGCCTAGAAAGGGTGAGAGAAGGGCAAATTTATCTAGATAGTAACAAAACGTAAAAAGATATACAGCATAATTATACCTTTTATCTTGGTTATTCTTAAAAGACAATGAAATTCCCTAACACCAAAATCTCCAAGAGTTAGAAAATTAAAATGACCCACTTTCAAACATTTGTCATCTTGTGCACACAGCATTTTACTAATAAAGCCAGTACAATTTCCATATTTGAATTATCTTTTAAAAAAAAAACTTACATTTCTTCGTGTCTTTTAGACAGGCGAATTTCTTGAACAAACAAAGACGTCATCTTTAATCAAAGCTGTGTTATAAGCTTTCTGCTAAATAATAAAAATATTTAGAGTTACTTCTACCACATGTCCTCAGCTTTGCAATGTTTGATTACTTTAGTACCTCAACCCATTGGTTCTCTCGGAGGGGAAAATAAAACTTAAGATGTAATAAGGTATAAAATGAGAGAATGCAATTAAAATCATTTTTTATTAAGGATGCATAGTTTTTCATATGCCAGATGCATCTAAGAACACCATGAATCAGGTAAATTCAACATATTTCACATTTTCCCCTCCTTATTTCCCCCCAGACTCTAACCTTAATCAGAATTAAAAACAAACAAGCAGCTGGTACTAAGACAAGTAAACATTTTATTGTATCAACAGACAGAAAAAACATCCACTCTGTAAAATTCAACACAGGAAGACCATCCCTTATGCATGTGCACACACACATAGAAAAGCAAACAAGTATGAGAACCAAATGGAAACTCATGGTCTTTCCTTTATTGGAAAACTGCCCAGTTCTACCACCTCTCTTCCAAACAGGGAAGTATTTTTCATTAATAACTTTGAGCAAAAGCACAATTTGGTACCATCATCTTACCCTGGCTGCTCAGCACTCTTTATCTGTGCACACTTTAACCATAAGCAAGCTCACCTTGGCTTAAAGAGGCTGGGCCAAATACACACAGAGGTCTAGTGAAATACTCTGAAGGCCCCAAGCCCGAAGGGTGCAATAGCTGAAGGTGCTTGCCCTAAGGAAGAAGAAGACAGGAATAAAATTCTTTCCTGGAAGGAGGCTTTCCTAAATTTTACGAAATTAAACACCGATTGTCTATTAACGGCCCGAGTGTCCAGCGCGGACTGAAAGCACACTCCTACTGAGTGTGGAGTGCTGAACCCCTCCGGGGGACTCCTACTGGGTGTGGGGCGCTGAACCCCGCCAGGGGACCCCTACTGAGTTTGGGGCGCTGAACCCCGCCGGGGGACCCCTACTGAGTGTGGGGCGCTGAACCCCGCCGGAGGACCCCTACTGAGCGTGGGGCGCTGAACCCCACCGGAGGACCGAGACACCGCCCTGCCCTCGTCCGCTCTCCCCCTCGGGGCGCGGCGGGCTCGTCTTCAGCACCGCGGACAGCAGCGCCGCCGGGCCTGCCCTCGGGGCTCTAATCACCGACATTCTCCCGAAAGACGCTGCCAGCCCACCCTCGCCGCCTTCCTGGCAGTCTCGCTTTGCAACGGAGCCCATCGAGGCGGCGTCAAGGCAACCCCGGAGTGTCGGCCGGGACCTTCCCGCAGGGCTCGCCACCGGCGCTGCGGACCGAACCGGGGACAGGTCCTCCCCGCGACCCGGAGATCCGCGGGCGATCCGAGCCCCCTGCCCTCCGGCCGCCCCGACTCCCGCTTGCACCCGCAGGACTCAGGACCTTTCCTCATCACCCCGGCTCTTCACCGTGACGACACCTTCCCCGCCCGCCCTGCGCGCCCCCGCGAGGCCGCGGGACAGTCGCTGCGCCCGCCGCCGCCGCCGCCGCCGCCGTGGGACCTCACTACTCACCGAGCCGGCCTCTGAGTCCTTCCGGGAAGGCGCTGCTCACGGCGCCGACGCCAGGGCCTGGGCGTGGCCACGCCGCCATCTTCGCGCACGAGCGCAGCGGGATGACGTCATCACTGCCGCTCTATAAAATGGGGCCGGCGGGCCCACCTCGTTCGTGAGGTGTCGCTGCTCTGTGGAGGTGGTGCGCGTGCTGTGTGCGGGAGCGTGGTCCGAGACGGTGACTAAGTCCCCTGAGGGAAACCCATTTAGTGCCGTCGCTCCGTGTCCCCAAGGCCTTTTCCAGTGAGACCTGCGTATTGGAAAAGGGATTCTGAGAGGAAAGCTGGTCCCTCAGAAGCCGGGATGTCCCCATGCAGTGTGTAGACGCGAAAAACCGCGAAGCGACCGGAAGTGCTCGAATGGCGCTTCGCAGTGTGTCCGACCGGTGCCCGTGGAGCGGCTTCGGGGCGCTGCGCCCGGGCGGCCCGGCCGAGCAGAGCGGCACGGAGCCCTCCCCGCCCCTGGGTGGCAGCCCCCACGGGGACAGTATCTACTCAGCGTGTCCCGGGTTTCTGTGGGATTTCAGTCGCTCCCCGCGACGCCCTGTGAGACGAGACGGCTACCCCGTCCTCGCTCGACCGAGCCCGACGGTCCGTCCGGCGCGCTGAGTGGCAGCCCGTCGGTGCTGCGGAAGGGCGTTCTCCAACGTCGTTTTTGTCCCTTGGGACAAGCGGAGCACGCGGTGGCAGCAGTCCTCCCATTGACTGACAGAGGCAGAAACTGAGGTTCAGGAGAGGTCATGTTGTCTTGTTCGTGAAAGTGACTGCGAGTAAGCGGAGGGCAGAGAGTTGGGACACCGGTCGAGGCGTTGTTTACTTTCTCCTCCGTTTGGAGTAATGGAGCTCCTGCTGCAGGGATGCTGCATGCAGTGCCCTTCCCCAGGCACTTAGGTGGATAGGCTCAGGTCCTCAGTCTGTCTGTCTGTCTGCCTTTAACCTGTCTGCTCGTGATGGTTCAGTCCCTCAGTCTGTCTTTTCTTTCCTTTCTTTCCCTTCCTCCCTTCCTTTTTTTTTTTCCTTATCTTCTCATGATGGTTAAGTTCCTCAGTCTGTCTTTCTTTTCTTTCCTTTCTTTCCCTGCCTCCCTCCCTCCCTTCCTTCCTTTTTTTTCCTTATCTACTCATGATGGTTAAGTTCCTCAATCTTTCTTTCTTTTCTTTCCCTCCCTCCCTCCCTCCCTTCCTTCCTTCCTTCCTTTTTTCCCTTATCTACTCATGATGGTTAAGTTCCTCAATCTTTCTTTCTTTTCTTTCCCTCCCTCCCTCCCTTCCTTCCTTCCTTCCTTCCTTTTTTCCCTTATCTACTCATGATGGTTAAGTTCCTCAGTCTTTCTTTCTTTTCTTTCCCTTCCTCCCTTCCTTCCTTCCTTTTTTTTTCTTATCTACTTGTGATGGTTAAGTTCTTCAATCTTTCTTTCTTTTCTTTCCCTTCCTTCCTTCCTTCCTTTTTTTCACTTAACTACTCATGATGTTAAATATCCTCAATCTATCTTTTCTTTCCTTTCTTTCCCTTCCAACCTCCCATCCTTCCAGCTCTGGTTTGTTTCTGATATAGTCAGGATGG
>CAUYPO010049658.1:0-19295 GCA_963574435.1 Cheirogaleus major | reverse complement strand
TATGTTTTGCTTAATTGTTTATTAGAACACTTTGTATTTTCTGATTCTAAATCTGCAAAGCCAGTTTTTTACATATATTGTTCACATATATTTTCCAAAGTTTATTGAATGTAACACATCGTATTAAAAGTTAGTCTGCAAAAAGAGATTCTCTATTCAAATAGGTTTGGGAAATATTAGATTAAATAACATTGAAAATTTTTTTTAGGCTAATTATGGAACTCAATGATGAGACCAAACAATTTAATATTTTCCACACTTAATTTATCATGGATTGTTTTTAACAGAACTTTACAAGCATATCAGAAATATTTTTTGCATAACAATTTGGAAAATATTAATAATTACTGGTAGAAATTATTTGTTAATAATGTAATGAATTTTATAATAAATACTTTAAATATTATAACATTTAATACAGTAACTCTTTTGATATATTTCAGCCATTTTCTAATGTTATTCCATCTTTATCATTCTTCCCAAATACCTAGAAAATTGATGACATCAATATTACGGTAAATTTTTGCTGAATGTTTCTAAGTTATGTTCAGTATAAGTCTTTTCATTTATCACTTTGCAATATCTTCAGAAAAATGCAGATGGCATAAAATTTCTTAAATAATCCAATATGGCTATAGGCCATTATATTGTAATCTACCACCCCAGATCTGCAAATAGATCTCTAGACTAGTGCTATCTATTTACAGATGAATATAGGTTGCAGATATCATCTGATTTCTGCAAACAAGATTTTGAAGCCCACTGAAGTCAGACCAAATATGGAATATGCTTTTCGGAAAACTAACCCATTTGGTCTTATTATTGGAATTAGTTACAACTCTGAGGAAACAGAATCCACAGAAGACTGAATTATCCAAAGTCATTTAACTATCAAAAAGTTTATACTGAGAAAGACCTGGAGAAAACTCTGGGTTCTTACCCTATTCCACTTTAAGGCCTTGACTAAAGTACTGTCTCTCACCTTTTTAAGATTTCTTCATTTAATCTAGAAATTCTTAACAGGAAATAGAGGCATGCTCCCATACTGCGGGGTTTCTCAACTTGTTTCACTCCTTATTTCCTTGGTAAGGGAGGGATTCCTGCCCTAGGGTTGTGGGGATGCCTGGACACTGATATCGGACACTGGAGAGGTGAGATAGACAGTAGCTTATTAGTTATGTATACTCACAGCCCAGGGACGAGGACACTGCACCACACAGGGCCACACAGGTCGCACTCAGTGAGTCAACAACAGAGGGCTGTGGGAGGTAAGCTATGTAGCATCAAGAGGCCAGGGTGTCCCCTGGGTCCTGCAGGAGGATATTATTGGCTTTTTGAATAATTCTGGAGGCTGGTAGGGAACTCACTACTCAGGAATAATCAGGAATTACAACTGGTCCATTTGATAAAAAGAGTTTTCTTAGCTAGAGGACATTATTCACCAGAGCAGAGTGGGAGCGTAACTTGTGGTTAAGTCTTTTTGAGGCTCTCCTACTTTATCAAATGCCAGGGCAGCACATAATACTAATTTTCAGCCTTATACCACATGACCTCGGCACTATTATCATTTTGAGTTGGATAAATCTTTGTCGTGAGGCTTACATGTGCATTGTAGGATGTTCGCTGCAGCCATGGCCTCTATCCACTTAATGCCTGTAGCCACTTTCTCTCACCATCTACAGTTGTGACCATGAAAAACACGACAGGCACAGTTCATAGTGGCCCCAGGAGACCTATGTTTCCAGTTCAAAATCACTATCTAATGAGCCTTAGTTACCTATGGGATCATGACATATTCATTAGAATTTTTGGAGTAAATATTAATATAAACTATTTGTATCATTTGCCCCCTCCCCTCTTTCAGGCTTTTTTCCTTCCACATATTTGTTGTAAGTGAATCTGTTGATTTAATAAATCTCTTTAGAGTATTTATATGGGGCCTGACATAGGTGTTTTGGATACAATGACAAATCAGAATGGTCTTGACCTCATGTAGTTTAGATTTTAATAATAGATAGAGATAAGTTAAAAGGAAATAACATAAAATTGGTGTCAGCGCTGTGAAACACAGAAGAGGGTCAGTTGCTAACTAGAAGTAGAGAATTTTCCAATAAGAAAATACTACTCTGAAACCTAAAAGATACTAGATATTATAAGATAAGGAGACATAAGTGTGTTATGAAGGGGAACAGCTCAGATGCTAGAAATTACATTGCACATTTAAAGGAGTGAAATTTTAATATATTTCATTTTACAGTGTAAGTCTCAACAAGAGACGATTCTAGGTAGGTAAGTGGGGTCCAGATGGTGAAAAGACTTGTAGACAATGATGATGAAAAGAAAAGAAAGTGAGATTATTTTGAAAGGTAAAGAAATGAATTTATAGCTTAGAATAATTTCTTGACTTTAGCATTGAGAATGGATTGAGAAAAGAGAACTTGGGGGCAGGTAAACTTTTAAAAAAGATATATATTTATTGTTTTGCTTTGTATCTCAGCAATATAGGTGAGAAACACCTAGGTTAGTGCCAATGGGGGAAAGAAAAGTGGATGAGTCTGCAAGCTTAGCTCTAAGAATTAACAGGATTTGGTGTTACATTGAAAGAAGTGGCAGAGTGAAGTTATTTTTAAAGTGATATGAATGTTTTTTTGCATCAGCAACTGAATGGAAAGTTGGGCAACTTTCATTGAAATTGTCAAATCAGAATGAGAAGCAAGTTTTAGGGATAAAAATGATAGGTTCAGTGTTGGAGATAATGAATTTGAAGTGTCTATGTGACAAATCAAGTGGAAATATCATGTTAGCAATTCGTGTCTGGCTATGAGGAGAGAGAACTAGCAAAGAAGCATAGAATTGGGTATACTTTGCCTATGAATATTTATTGAAACCCTGATGGTGCATGAGATCCCAAGAGGAGTAAGAAGAAAAAAAGGAATTTAAGACGGGTCATAAGGATTAATGTCATTTAAGACATGGGCAGAAGAAAAGGAGATTACAAAGTAGCATGTGAAAAATAGTGGCAACATAGGAAGGAGCAAACCCTGCAGAGTTCATTGTTGTAAGAGGCAATATTTAAGAAAGCCCTTATGAGAAGTGTTAAAAGCTGCTGATAAAAAGTAAATGAAAAAGTAAGATTTGCCTTCTGGATTTATTATCCCAAATAAATTAATATATCTGTAAAAATCAGTTTCAAAGGCATTGTGAGAGGACTAAATAAGAAGTCAAGAAAAGAACATTCAAAAATTTTGGCTAGAAAGAGGATCTAAATGATGCTAAGGTAGTAATTAGAGTGGAAAAAGCATTCAAGAGACTATGTTGAAGAAATTGATATAAATTAACTGGTTGCTGTAAAAATGAGAAAAATGTGATTTCAGAAACATAGGAAGATTAAGTGACAGTTTTTAAGTTGCTTTCAAGCGTTGATTTTCTTCATCATTGTGTAAAATGTTGCTATTGTGTCACTTTATACAGCAGCCTGCAGGAAATGTAGAGAAGGGCTGGTTTAATCAAGTAGTGCTTGATTGAGGTTAAAAGAGAGGATTGAAAGAGTCTGCTATACAGAGAGGAACTAGAAGTGCCCTTGTTGCTTGAGATCAAAGAAGAAGTACTATGAGAATGAGGAGAGAAATATGAGTCTTTTGGTAAAAAGAATGAGCTTATAATTAACATGTAAGCAGTAGAGCTGTTGAGGCAGACGATGGAGTAGCGCGGGTCACAATTGTAGTTGGAGACTGAAGTGGAAGGAACTTCCAGATCACTGAAGTGCTGCCCGATTGACAGAGTAGATGGCTGATGGATTATTCTCACTTATATTTTCTCTGACTAGATTAACATTCTTACTGAACCTACCACCTCTGAAAAATTTCACTTTAGAATTGCCATTTATTTCACTTCAAATCTTAATGAAAACGTGGAGTAAACTCATCACCTCTATTGCTTCATCAGTCACTTCGTCTTACAGAGCATTGATGACTTCTTGTTTGCAATTTCTTTTTAATTAATGCCCCCACAACATTTGAAGGCATGGATTTCACCCAATTGGATATTATCTTCTCCAATTTACCCCACAGCAACATGCACTCTCAATTCTTCTCTTTCTCTGATAATTATTCCCATGTCTCCTCATTGGCCGCTTTCCTTAAGACATGTTTGTCTAAACGCACAAGAATTACAGATCAACGGTTTTCTCTGTTTTATCAGCTCACAAAACATCAACAAGCATCATTTACATAAAGATTATTGTCAAATCAGTTTTTTTAATAAAATTATTTAAAATAGTTTGAAAAGTGTAATCTCACAGAGAGACTTACTTATGGCAAAATAAGTAAGTTCTTATTTTGATGTTCTTTTTTTTAAATTCCAAATTTGAATTGCTTATTAGTTGGTGGACACTTAAAGTATATGATATCTAGCCTCCTGAAATACATGTCTGAAAACAAACTTTTACTTGCTCTTAAATCGAACTCCATCTTTTACATTTGGTAAACGCTTTCACAATTCTTTCATTCATTTCAACTTTAAGAACTCAACTTTGATCTTAACCCTAATGTCTAGCCTGCTCTTTTTGCAGTTGGAATTTGGGGCCCTTTATAATTTTCATGATCTTCTGTGATTCCCCCACATTTATTACTCCCAAATTCTTTTACTTTTATCATTTTGTCAGTCTAAAGAATAACTTACTCATTCTTCTGACTGTTCAGATTTTACCCATTCTTATAGGTTTACTGGTTCAGACATAATCTCCATAACTTTCCCTAATTATTAAGGGAATAACCATGAAGCATAAATATTCTGTTGTCTGTTCTGTTTTTCTAAATAACCAACTTTAGACACCCATTGTACACATACTAAATCTGTTTTTAAAATCTCTCATCAAAAAGACTATATTTGCCAGTTAAATATTGAATGACTATCTTATACATTTATGATTATTTAAAGAATCCCTTTTGCCTTATTTGTATTTTTTCTGGAAATCCTTGAATGTGTTTTGATTTTAACATCTGTTCTTTAAACTTATATTTTGATGCTTCATTGTTGGAGGATTTATAAATTATTAAAATACTTTTTTTAAATGAAAATAGCATGTTATTGAGTCATGCTTAAAACCTAGTGAAAATAAATAGCTTTTTTTACTTTAAGGAGGCCTGAATTTTTGTTGTGTAGTTAAAAATGATCTTTCAAAATGGAGAGTTGATATCTGTGCTTGCCAAATTACTCATGTGCATACACACACACACACACACACACACACACAGCACATTTACACATAGATACTGAGAATTTGCTTGGTGGTATAACATATTTATGATTTGTGTATCTATCTGAACCTGTTAAATGCATCATTTCCTCACTCCTAATCTCAATTAACCTTGGCTAAGTAACCAACACCACTGAAAGAAAGCATGTGGAAGTATTCATTTATAAATATGGAGTGTTAGATAATTCAATATAATAAGAAAAGAAATGATGAGGCAAAGCCTAGTACCTAATCTCTAGGATTGTGTCTTGTATCCCATTTTGCCAGTTCTGGAAATTAAAAAAATAGGGTTATTTTTATTACTATCTATGTTTACGTAATAGTCTTCTTCAGGGGAATTGTGAAATTTAGCAGAAAATAAAGTTGTGCAAGTTTAGAAATAGCTTAATTTCCAAGTAATTGATCTAATTGTACTAAGCTATGGCATCAGGGAAGAAATGAGATTTCTTCTGGAAATCTCTCCTCCAGTCCTAGAGCCTTGCCTTATATTGGGATCTGGTCAAGCTACAAAATATCAATATTGTATTTTACAACATTTTATGTTAAACATAATGAAGAGTTTCATCATTTATATATAATTCTTTATTCATAAGTTCACTTTTCCTATTCTACTCATTGAAGTAGCAATATTTTTTTTTTTCTTCTGAATGTATGGACTGCTGAGGCCTAGATTAAAAACCTATATTTAGTTAGTTTGTTTGCATTTCATTTCCTGTATGTATAAGGACATGAATACTTAAATATATCGCCTTCTAACATCGTTGCTTAAATGTTTTTTCCACTTTCCTGGTGCGGTTACAAAGGTTTTATTAAATTTTGTTTTAAAGTGGATACTTTAAGTGGCTTTTCTTCCTACAAACTGCAAAACTGGCAATTTTAAGGGACATTTTAAAGTACACACAGTTACAGTAAAACATTTATTTGCACTGCTCTTGGAGATAAAGATGAAAAGCAATTTTAAATAGGAAAGAAACAATTTTTCAGGCTTTCTTTTTTTAAAATATATTGTAAGACAACTAGAGAAAAATTTACATAAACTATTTTAAATTTAATTATTTAATTACAATAATATAGGATTAAACACTATGATAATTTTTAAATTCATTCTTATATCATTTCTTATAATTTTGTATTTTCTTCAACAATAATATATATTCTCTTTCACTTTAAATAGCACTCTACTAACACTAGTTAATATCTAGTATGAATGGGCATAGTGGTACATACCTGTAATACCCACTACTCTGTAAACTGAGACAGGAGGATTGCTTGAGCCCAGAAATTCAAGACCAACTCAGGCAACATAGCAAGGTCCTGTGTCTTAAGAAAAAAAAAAAAAACTAGCATGAGTTTTGGTATAGAGAATATGTTTGCTTGTAATGATTAAGAGGGCTTTAAGACAATAGTGTTTTGGAAAAATGGCAGGCTCCTTTTTTTTTTTTTTTTCCGAGACAGAGTCTCACTCTGTTGCCCAGGCTAGAGTGCCGTGGCATCAGACTAGCTCACAGCAACCTTAAACTCCTGGGCTCAAGTGATCCTTCTGCCTCAGCCTCCTGAGTATCTAGGACTACAGGCATGTGCCACCATGCCCAGCTAATTTTCTCTATATATTTTTAGTTGTCCAGCTATTTTCTTTCTGTTTTTAGTAAAGACAGGATCTCACTTTTGCTGGTCTTGAACTCCTGACCTCAAGCACACCTCCTGCCTCGGCCTCCCAGATTGCTAGGATTACAGGCATGAGCCACTGCACCCGGCCAGGCTCCTTGAATTTGATATCATTGTTTTTAGTAGTTGACTAAGAAATAAGTAGTGATACTATTAGTTATAAAATCAAGTCATAGGATGTAAAATGAACAATGCACCTTTTTATCAGTATTTCAGGACAGTAGCAAAAGTTGCCGAAAACCTGAGATTGAAACAAAGACATTTTGACATTTGTCACTGATTTCAACATAGAGAAACAAAACAAACTTTGAAATGCCCAGATGTCTAATAAAGATTCTGAGTATCAAAAATCATTGCAAGGCAGTTTGATAAAGATAAAGACAAACATACTCTTTTCTACCATCCTTGAAACTTTCTAAACTAAACAAAAAATGAAAAACAAGGAAAAAAGTCTATATTAATAAAGCAGAGAAAATCAGGATTCCAAATCACAAATATGAAGAAAATAATCTAGTAAGATTAATTTGAACATATATGAAGGACGATGTTGGCAACATATATGTAACTCAGTAGACTTCAGGTTGGTACACATTTTCCTAGAAGTTGTTAAGTAGTTGTCACATTTTGAGGGTTCTATCTGCCAGTTGTCACATTTTCAGGGTTCTATTTGTATTACAGTGAGCATATCTAGTGGCTAGGGCATGCCTTGAAAAATGTGTGTGCATAAGTATATCTAAGGAGATCCAGATATACATTGATGTCCTGGGTAAGGGATGGACCCAAAGATGAAATCATATAAAAATTGCATTTATATTTCCATAGTCTAGCTTTTTATATGACAAAGATTGTTGTGGTGAGGCGGCATAAAAGAAGGAGAAGCAGCAATTGCAAGATCATCACAACTAAATCCCTTCAATAACCATACTCACTTGCTGATACTGAAAACTAAGGAGAGAACTCTTTCCGATGCAATAATTACATGGGGAAGAGTTTGAGATAGTTAATATCAAAAATATAAAACTAAAATTATTTTTTTCTCTAGTTCTCTTTTTTCATAATTTTCCCCTGTTGAGTTGATACTTTTCTAAGACAAATACTAAGTAAACCATCGTGGAACTGGAGACTATAAACTTAAGAAAAATGGAAGGGAATGTATGCAAAAGGTATATAAACAATATTGCAAAGAAGTTGATTAAAGAATCTGCTGAGATTAGACAAATAGTATAGAGATCCATAGTTTTAAAGAAATGAGAGACAGACTGATACCCATAAAATGAGTTAAGAAAAAGATATTGAGGAGAGATATAAAGGAAGAATGTGAACTTAAAGAAAAGATTGTTAAAAGTAAAGAACAAAAAAAATAAGTGGAAACAAAACACTTAATAGATGAAAGAAATAATAAAAATAATAAAATGTAGATTCAAGAGGAATAAACATAGAGTCAAGTAAGGATACAATAGCTATGCTTGGGGAATCACACAAAAGAAAATGGAGAACAAAATAATGCATTAAAGTGATTTGAAAGATGACAGCTATTAAAGAAAATCCAAGGAGCTCCAACATAAACACAATTAGGAACATTAAGAAGAGAAAAACATAACTATAAATTTACAGAGTAAAAATATATAATAGAATCAAACCTTTCAGGGATAGAGATTTCAATGTAAATATTTTAAAAGGCACATGCTCTAGAAAAATAAATTGCTAGATTATTATTGTTACTAATAAATAGGATTAAAAATTATAAAATTCAATGGGAAGAATAATCCAATGGGCCCTTAGACAAAAAGATAAAATTATGACTATTTGGAAAATGTCAGCCTGTCTGAAATTTCTCTGTAGTAGTATTTAAACATAAGAAGGTGAGGAAGATATACATAGTAATTTTTTTATTAATTTACATGTGATCCAATATTTTTATATTTGATTTTAAAATGAAATGTTTTAAAATGTGCAAAATTTTATAGTGCTCATTAGTTCATTCTGAAAAGAAAATCTTGATAAATTTTAGAAATCTGAGAAAATAATAAAAAATAAGTATTCAATACATAGCTATTGTAAAATGATATATAGAATACAGAAAATTATTTTTATATAGAAATAAATTGAACAACTATAGGAGTTATAATTAATGAAGATATTTGTAAAATATAAACTTGACAATGAAATAATAAAGCGAACACACAAAAAAAAAAAAGAGAGAGAGAGAGAAGGAGCTGGGGAATGGAGGTGTATTTTTTCCTATAATTTACCTTTTCTGCCAGAAGTAAATAACTACCTTTCTACATTAAAGAATAGCTTACAAAATACTGAAAATATTGTATACATAACAGCTCAATACTGAATCCCTCTTATATCTTTTAAAACAAAGCCTTAAAAAGAAAAAGAACAACAACAAAACACACACAGCTACAGCACCCAGAGCTTCTCATTACTAGTAAACAGAGAACATCATATACTTGAAATTTTTTCTAAGTGGATAAATGAAAAAAATCTCAATAGAACTCCCACTGCAAAGAACAAGGAGTGGAGGTTTAGAGAATCTGTGACAAAGAGTAGAGGAGGAAAGAACATAGAGGGAGCAGAGATGAAATCACCTGGGAAAAAGAAACAGCAGATAAATGCCAAATTACTAAACATAGATCAGCACTTGGTAGTTCACAGCTCTGACTAGAAGGAAAAGAGAAGAAGCTGTGTGTAACCAGACGTAGCCACCTCTGAAGAGCATGGTTTCTTAGGGAGAATCAAATATGTAGAGAATTGTTGATACCACTTGGAAACAAGATAGTGAAGGGAAAGAAGGAAATAAGAGAGGAAAACAAAGATCCTAAGAAAAACTTAACAGGCTATCCTTTCTTTTTCAAGTAGAAAAAAAATGTAAGGTTATATTATACTTAAATGTCATATTAACATTTTTATCCTGAAAGGAGACAACAAGCATTTTCCAAGCGCCCACAAAATTTGTATAAGAACTGATCATACAGCAGCATTCATCTATCAGAGAGAAACAAAGACTTCAAATATATTTAAATAGTGAAAATATATAGATGACTTCAGCTAATAGTAGCTCGGTAGCACTACAAATGAATAAAACAAGAAAACGATGTGCTCCTCTAACTGAAAATTAGAAATGAAGGGCTGTCCCTTAAACTATGCTTAGCCAAAAGGTGAAGTCCAAATGTAAATCCAGAAATATCTAATACTGAGAACATATCTAATATCCCATTAGAAATAGTTGATCTTCCTTTAATTTGTTTTCCTTGTTCCTTGTGAAAAAGTAAAGGAAGATTGTATAGCTTTATCTAATTATTCCCCCAATTCTGTTTTAAATCCTTTGAAGGGCAGTACTCATCCTCTTTACAAATACTCATGGTTCAAAAGACATGCATTGGCATGCATGTCCTCAAAAGAATGAAGTAGAATTCTAGATGCCAACAGACAGCAATCTCTGAGAGATATTTTCAGTGTATATATCATATCATCCTTACGTAGGTTTGAAAATGGTACATATCCAGGGAGACATATATACTAGAGTATGTACATATTTTGTAGGGAATAATAAAAATTCAGTATTAACTTTGAAGAATGGATGGGGAAGAGGAGACATTTTTACTTTTCCTTTTACTACATTTTGTACCATTTGAATTTCCAAACCATATATGTGTGTGTATAACTTTATTTAAAAAATAAAGCAATAGTTGCTTGTGAATAGGGGCTTGTTGACTACTTTTTGTTTCTTTTTGACACTCCTCTACATTAATAATTTACCTTTAAATTAAAAAAATATGTCTAAGGCAAGTGTGTAAAAATCATATTGGTTATAGTAAAGCAGTACTATAAGAGAAATTCATACACCTAAATATTTATGTTCAGTGGGAAAATGAATGTAAAAGTAATGTTTCCAAAACCAAAATATTATTATAGAAATAACAAAGTAGAAGAAAAGAATTATTTGGCACAGGAACAAAAGTTAGTTACCTAAAAACAAAGGCTCATGAAAAAGAAATACATCCGATATTCGATTCCTTGAGAAAATAAAACTTAACGAGTCGCATCAAGATTAGAGGGATGGATATCAATATCAAAATAAGAAATGATGAAAATGAAATAGACATAGAAACAGAGAAAATTGAAGCAATGATAAGTGATTTAGTCAAGTTTATGCAAATACATTTAAAAACATAAATGAAATTAATAATTTTCCAGAAAAACATATCTTACTAAAACTTATGCCAAAAAAGTTAGACAACAAACAAACAAAATAATATAGAATGAGTTATTCTTTCCAAACTTTTGGAACATAAACCTCCCTAGATTTCTCATTGTTCTGTGCATACCTGGCCTTCTGAGAAATAGAAATCGATGTGATAGAAATCTCTATAAAAGAGAGAATGCATTCCCTTCCTCAAAGCTATTAATTCCCATTTTAAGGTGTTAATGCCTGTACATATTTGTCTCTTCCAGGAGCTATCTGCTCCCATTCAAAGAGTAATAAAACCTTTTTGGTGTGTGTGTGTGTTAAATCTTTTTGGAGCCAGTTTATATTCCAGGGTATAGAACTCACCCTCCTTCCTCAAATGATGATGTATTTACATTGCAGAATAAAAAAATAATATCTCTATTTCCATTTCCATCTCCATCTCTTGTTTGTTTTTATCAGTGGTGGGAGGGAGGGGTAGTTTCTAATTTCTGTACATACTGATATAACCATCTGGCTCCCATCATGTTGCTCTGTAGAGAATTGGGCATGAGGAGTCTGTGTTATGAACTTATTCTAGCTGCTGTTACTGATGTGAGTAAATAAAAGTCTGATTTGACATTCAGCCAGCTATGTCAGATTGACTTGTTAGCTTGCAAGTGGGGTAAAATCTTAAGACTTTCAGAGCTTCAGACTTCACACAAAGGCTATCCTGCAAACTCCACAGAACAAGAACTAGATACAGTCATTTTCATGGGGAAATTCTGAGAAAAGATAAAATGAATAGATGATACTTATGTTATTTAAGATATCCCAGAATGCAGCAAAAGAGGAAAAATGACCAAATAGTTTTTCACAAAGTAGTCATTATATTAGATTTTAAACCCAGGAAGACTACATACATGAAAAAAAAAAAACCCTTACTGTCAAAATTACTTAAAATTAATGCAAATCCTAAATAGATTATTATTAAACAGAATATTCCATACAGCAGGAAGAAGTGAGGATAATTATGGTACTGTAAATATGGTTTACTATTTAGGAATCTGTATAATTCAACATATCCAAGAAGAATAAAAGGTCATTAATATAAGTGACTATAATGCTTTGATGAACTTTTATAGCCGTTTTTTTTTATAGTAAATAAAATTGTATAGTACAGATACACACATTCTTCCACACCATACCAACCATCTCTATCTCAACTCAAGATGACATCATACAAAAGGGATAATTAATAGGAATACTCACATTAAAATTTTAAAAAGATAGTATGTCCACTAATACCACTATAATAGACATTGATTTGGAATTCAGCTAGTGAGAAAAATAAGAAAATGAATTAGAGGTATAAAAATTGGAATATATGTTGAAAATCACTGCTTTATTCAGATGATATGACCATATACCTGGAACACAACATTAGATCTAGTAGAAAAACTATCCAAACAGTAAAGACATTATGAAGGTATCTGGATAAAACTATAATCCATCACTTTTATACATAAAATATATAATGAAAGAAGAAGTTCATTTACAATAGCAATGACAGACAAAATATCTAGGACTAGCACTAAGAATGGAGAAATATTTATACAAAAATAAAGTATCTGTAGATGACATAAAAACGTCTCAATCAAATGTAACAATATACCTTCTTTTGGGAAGATGCAGCATAAAGATGTCACTTCTCTTTAAAATAATCTGAAAATTCAATTCCAAGAAAAGGTGCCTACAGGATATTGTTTATTTAAGTCAATACTCAGGCAGTAATAAACTAGGAAATATGTCCAAGAGATTTTTGAAAAAGAAAGCAACAAGGAAGATCTCATCCTTTTAGATATTAAAACAACTTACAATTAATATTCTGGTACTCATTAATGAATAAAATGAATGAACAATGAAATGCAAAGGAAGCTAATAAAGTTACGAACACAAATTAAAATTTAAAATACATGGTGGCATACTAATGTGTGGAGGAAATCTGAAATATTGAATAAATTGTACTGAGACCTGACAGTCATATTGCAAAAGTTGGGTCCATTCTTCAGTTGTTAAAAATCAATAAATTTTAAATCGAGCCAATACTTAAACTTAACATATAAAAATCTTAGAAATTTCTTTAGATATTATAAATGTCCAACTCATGAAACAAATATATAAACATTGTCTACAGATAAAGAATACCTATAAGTCAATGTGAAGAAGATTAAAAATACAATAGAGAAATTGGGAAAAAGTAGTTCATTAAAAAAAATCATATAAAAAGGACTCTAAAACATATGAAAAAAGGCCCAATCTCTTATGAGAAAGACAGGAAAGACATAACTTCACTAATGTATGATTTTTCACCTACCACTTGGTCAAAGACAAAAGTCAAATCATTTTTATTAGAAAATGTCTCCAAAAATTAGAACTATCATGTTTTACTTGTGGGTGTACAAATTGGTATAACAAGTAAGAAGGGCAATTGAGAATATATAAATATATAAATATAACTTATAGATATTCTTTGGTCAACAATTCCATTTCCAATTTATCCTAAAGATTAACTCACACATATGGGAAACAACGTAGGTATACAATTAATGAATATACCATTGTTAGTAATCGCAAAAGATTGTGAAGGATATGATGTTCATTTGAAAATGATTGGCTATATTGTAATATATCACACATTGCCAATTCAGCCATGAACAAAAAATCTAAGTGGAAATTCTCTATTTATCAATATGAAACAGCCTCTAAGGTGTATTTTAAGTGAAATATATATAACATTTCTGGAATGATATATAAAACATTTATAATATTATTTAGCTCAGGTGAGGACCTGATAATTGAGAGTTCAAGGTAGAAGAGCAAGATTTCATTTTATAACATTTTAAATTTCTGAATATTAAGCCATATCAAGTATTATCTACTCAAGAATACATTCAAAAGAAACTTTTAAATTAAAAAGATTAAAAGTCAGAAATAAAATTAAAAACTGAACAAAAGAAATGCTAATCTGATAGACAAAGTATGCAAAATTTTTTCATTTTGATTTCATTTTTAAAATTAAGAATGACATTAAGCAATAAAAAAAGAAATGGCAACGAATTTCATTCTTGAATAACAATGCCTTACAAATGAAAATTAATTGTCAAAGTTAATAGAACACTAACAACAAGCCTGATTGAATGGAAGCCTTTCTCCCAAATGACTGGTGAATCATTCAAAGATCAAATGTGCAATTAGAGGTTTAAAAAAAGAAACAATGGAAATATAAACATCACCCATCAAAACAAATGAGATGCTAATAAAATTATATGAAAATTAAGGTCATAAATATTTTTCATGAAAAAGGAAAATAGTTGAACTTTGTTTATAACTCAAAAACTTAGAACTATAACCAACTGGAGGGGGAAAGAAAAACTTGAAATAAATATTTATTAGTGAGTTGAATAATTTAAATTAATAGAATTTGTATAAAAACAAACACTAACTCTCATATATTGAAGTAACCTCTAGTAAATGCAATCAATAGCAATAGGAAATGAAATAATACTATAAATGAGGAAGTGAGAGAAAGATACATAGAGATAATTGTAATATATTTAAAAATATATACTTATTCACTATTACCTATATATACCAATGAGTGCAGAATCTTATCTGACTTTTTAATTTCCTTTATTTAGGACCCAAAACATAAGAGTGAAATAAACAGGTACAAGAAAAGAAAAAGAATAAAATAATAAAAACTATCTCTGGAATAAAAAGTTCATTGGAGAACAAATACTGACTATGTTATTTATACTGGGTTACTACAACCTAAGAATTGCCCAAGTAACAAGATAATGAACAAAAAAGATGCAAAGTGTAAAAGATATTAAAAATTGCCAAAATTTTTACTCTGTATCAGGTACTGTTGTAAGTGTCTTAATAACTATTTTAACCTCTCTCAACAATAATTTTATATAGGTCTCATTATCATCCCCAATTGAAGAAGCAAGATAATAAAAAACATGTCCAAGGTTAAATAGCTAGTATATTACTAAGCCAGGATTTAGACCTATTCTGTGTGATTGTAGATCTTAGATTATTAACCACTGCACCATCCTTTCTGCCTAGGAAGCCTCAAAACATTCATAAAACCCACTTCAGAACCAAGTTATGGTCAGTGACATGGAAATAAATTACTATACCAAAGTAACAGCAAAGAAATTATTTAGTAAATAGAAGACCTTCATTCTTTCACAATAGCATAAGTGAATAAGTAAATACAAACACTTGGAAACTTAAATGTAACTTATAATAATACAATAGTGAATGTGAAAGAAGAAAATTAAGAATAGGAAAAAAGTTCTTCAAAATATAAACTAAACCTTAACAAATATAGAAACATACTTCTTTTCCTTGATGGACGTTTTTGACTCTTGTAAATATGTCATTTTCTCAAAGTTAATTTATAGATTAAATGTAATACTAACAGAAGTTTTAGTAAATAAAATTTTAAATTTTCTGCAATAAATGGTGGGACAAAAGGTAATTTTGGAAAAAGGGGATTAATTAAGGCTCAATATCTTTGCATGCATTAAAACATTTTATAAAAGAAAGTGAATGATAGAAGAGTAGAAAATCAGGCAAGTAAAAAAAAATATAGCCCAGTTGTAGCACCAGGGTGTGATGGAGCCCACTAGTAAAAGCTCATAATAGCCAATTATGTTCATCTCTTCTCAACTCTGCTTTCAATGACCTCATGTTGGCAGCCTGAAATAGCCCACTGTGGCAGTAACTTACACCATGAAAAATGACTACTGCTTTTAAAAGATGTTATCACCACATCACTGAATACAACTAATGATATACAATTGTCACGTGATAAAATTAGCACCGTTCATCAATTGGGGAAAGGCTCTAAAATGATATCTCTTTTATGGTGGCAATTGTCTCAATATCAAATTTTATTCTGCACAGTATAATATGTTAACATTTTTATAGCAAAATGTCTGACGAAAAATATACAGTCATCCATTAGTTAACAATAGGAATACATCTGAGAAAGGTTTTGCTAGAAGATTTAATTGTGCCAATATCATTGTGCATTTATACAAACCTAGATGGTACAGCCTACTACACACCTAGGCTATATAGCATAGCCTATTGATCCTAGGGTACAAAGAAGTACAGCATGTTACTGTACTGAATACTGTAGGCAATTGTAACATATTGGCAAGTATTTGTGTATCTAAACATAGAAAGGTACAGTAAAAGTATTAAATTTTTATTACAATCTTATTATAATATATACATATGGTCAATTGCTGACTGAAATGTTGTGTGGTACATGACTGTATATTCTGGTGGTATATTTATAAATATATGTTAATATTAATTTTACAATGTTTTTCATTTAAAAATGTTTTTCCATATCCAAAGTAAATGCAATAAAAACTAAAACAGTCAAATGAAACTTAATTGAACTAAAAAGCTTCTGCACAGCAAAATAAATGATCAAAAGAGTAAATATACAGCCTACAGAATAGGAGAATATATTCACAAGGTACATGTCTGATAAAACACTAATATCCATAATCTATAAGGAAGTGAACAACTCAGCAAGAAAAAAAAAGTGCTCCATTAAAAAGTGGACAAATGAGTATGGGTATTTGTTTTCTTAAAAAGATACACAAATGGCCAAAAAATATATGAAAACACACTCAACATCACAAATCATCAGAGAAATGCAAATTAAAAACATAATGAGATACTATTTTACTCCAGTTAGAATGGCCATTATCAATAAGTCAAAAAAGAATAGATGTTGGCATGGATGCAGTGCAAAAGGAACACTTACACACTGTTGGAGGGAATGTAAATTAGTACAACCTCTATGGAGATCAGCATGGAGATTCCTCAAAGAACTAAAAGTAGATCTACCATTCGATCCTGCAATCCCACTACTGAGTGTCTACTGAGAGGAAAAGAAATCATTATATCAAAAAGAGACCTGCACTTGTATGTTTATTACAGTACAATTTACAATTGCAGATATATAGAATCAACCTAAGTGCCCATCATCTGATCAGTGGATAAAGAAAATGTGGTACATAGATAGATACACCATGGAATACTACTAAGTGATAAGAAAGAATGAAATAATGTCTTCTGCAGCAACAAGGATGAGACTGGAGACCATTATCCTAAGTGAAGTAACTCATATAGAAAAATTTATGCCACATGTTCTTACTTAGAAGTGGAAGCTAAACTATGGCTACACAGGATAAACAGAGTAGTATCATGGTCATTGGAGACTCACAAGGAGGCAGGGTGGCACACAGTGAATAATGAAAAATTATATATGGGGTAAATGGACACTATGCAGGTGATGGATCAGCCTAGACTTCACCACTATACAATGAATACACGTAATAGAGTTCAACTTGTACCCCTCAAATATTTTAAAATTTAAAAAAATGGAAAACATGGAATCAACACAAGTGCCTA
This sequence comes from Cheirogaleus major, assembly GCA_963574435.1. Classification (NCBI taxonomy): domain Eukaryota; kingdom Metazoa; phylum Chordata; class Mammalia; order Primates; family Cheirogaleidae; genus Cheirogaleus; species Cheirogaleus major. The sequence continues at coordinate 1,686 of CAUYPO010049658.1, read as the reverse complement.
TCAATTCATGAGTGGATTAATAAAATGTGATATATGTATACCATGGAGTACTCAGCCATGAAATAGGATAAATTAATACCTTTTACAACAATTTGGAAGGAACTGGAGACTATTCTCATAAGTATCTCAAGAATGGAAAAACAAACACCACATGTACTCGTTATTAGATTGGAACTAACCACTGAGCACACATATGCACAGAGGGAAGTAAACTCATTGGAAATCAAGCAGTGGGGAGAGGGGAGAAAGGAGGCAGGGAGGGGCAAAAACCTACCTAATAGGTACAGTGAACATTATTTGGGTGATGGGCACACCTATAGCCGAAACTCAATCATTACCAAAGTGATTCATGTAGCCAAAAACATTTGTATCCCTTTAATATTTTGAAATTAAAAAAAAATGGGAAACATGCTTTCTTATGGGTACACCCTTCTTCATTGTCTTTTATCAAGATTCTGTCATTTTTTAAATCCTGTTGCTTTGCTAATTATTTTTCTTAATGTCATTTTTATGCCAATTCCTCCAATAACTCAGTTTTTTATGTCTATCCTATAGCCATAGGGTTTAACCGGGCATCGTTTCTGTCACTATCTCTTCTTTCTCAGACTCAAATGGATGCTTATCTACAATTTTCCAGATATTGACTTTTGTATAATTTTTGGTACTTGATTTTTAGAGAGATGTACAAGATGTAACAAATGTTTCATTACTCTCTGTAGTATCCTTGCTAAGTGCTAATCCAAATTAAACTTTGAAGACTTTGAAGTACAATGTCAGAGAAACTTGCTAGCTTCTGACAGCAAGTTTCATCTTTGGATACCTATGGCTTTTCTTAATTAATCTTCCTCTTAATTACATTGAAATTAGTGTCCTTATAAATCCATTGCCTTAATGCTATTAATAGTACACGAAGTTACATAGAAGTTAATCCTTTCTTCATAATTTGTACATGTCTCAACCTCTCCCTGTAGCTACAGCTTTGCAGCATGACTTTGTAACTTATCCAATTAAGATTTGTATCAATCAGGGTTTGATAGGAGAAATGGAAATACTAGGATTGATATAGAATAAGAGTTTTTTTTTAAATAGAGATTAAGATTTATTTATTATTTATTTTTTGTTTTCTTATGTTTTTTTAAATTTCATCATATTACGGGGGTATAAATGTTTAGGTTATGCATATTGTCTTTGCCCTACCCGAGTCACAGCTTCAAGTGTGTCCATCCTCTAGATGGTGCACACAGCACACATTAGGTGTGTATACACCCATCGCCTCCTCCCTCCTCCCATCTGCCTGACACCTGATGAATGTTACTACTATATGTGCACTTAAGTGTTGATCAGTTAATACCAATTTGATGGTGAGTGTATGTGGTGCTTGTTTTTCCATTCTTGGGATACTTCACTTAGTAGAATGGGTTCCAACTGTATCCAAGATAATACAAGAGGTGCTATATCACCATTGTTTTTTGTGACTGAGTAGAACTCCATGGTATACATATACCACATTTTATTAATCCATTCATGCATTGATGGGCACTTGGGTTGTTTCCACATCTTTGCAATTGTGAATTGTGCTGCTACAAACATTCTAGTGCAGATGTCTTTTTAATAGAATGTCTTTTTTTCCTTTGGGCAGATGCCCAGTAGTGGGATTTATTTCTTTACCCATTCTATCTATGTGAT
>CAUYPO010049655.1:0-24566 GCA_963574435.1 Cheirogaleus major | reverse complement strand
AGCGGGATTTCTAAGCATTTGCGCAATATGAGCCCTACCCCAAAAATAAAACCTAGTGATGGGCGTGGCTACGCAGCGCATCTGCACAACCCATGCATTTCGTCGAGGATCGGCAAAGAAGACGAGCAGCCCTTCTCATCTGCCCCATGAGAGCTCTATCGTTCGACACGAGAGATTGGGGCCGATGGTTCTAAAGGAAATAGAGTCGCAAGACATTCAGGATGGAAGTCGGGGTTTGGAGAGTGATGATGATGTTCCAGAAGAAGACGACTTAACTCTATTTGAATAAATGTGGATTGTTGTACCGTACTTAAAAAAAATAACACATCCCCTGAAAATAAGCCTTAGGGTGTCTTCTTGAGGGAAAATAAATATAAGACCCTGTCTTATTTTCGGGGGAACACGGTCCTGCCACTGTTGCGAGAACAGCTTGGCCACACGGGGTGGTGAACTGTGAAGTAGCCAGATGATATGGAGTACAAGGAGAAAAACATGCCGCCGAGTTAGCTGACATTTTCCTCAAGCGAAAATTTCAGAAATGGATGGAAACTGCAGCCCGCTGAATCTCAGAGCAGGACTTCGAGGCTGAGGAAGCCGTGTCCCCACGAGAAGACCCATCGGTCACAAATAGACATGCTTGGCATTTGCCACTGCGCAGGAAACCACCCTCGCTTCCTCACCTTTTCACCACACAGTCCCTGAGCTTTTTCCCTGGCTCCTTGCAGAAAGCCGACTGCCACATCCTCTACAGCTACTCAGAAGTAACCAGAAGACAGCAACACCCGTGAGAACCTGGAAGGACCCAGAGCCAACAGCAAACGCTCTCTGCCTCCGTTACGGTACGTGACCGTGGTCTCCTAACTCTCGGTGAAACCCCTCCTCTCGTGTAGTTGCCATTGTTACTTTTTTCCCTTTCCCCCCTTTTTTCCCCCCAGTAAATGCATAAAGATGGAAAAAAATAGGTTAAAACCTAAAGTCCGTACCTAATCTCTTAACACATTAACTGCCATGTGAGTTGTATTTAACTCACACTAGTTTTGAGCCCAGGGCCTTGTGAAGCAAAACCCTGCAGTTGGTTCATGAAAATCTTACTTATTGAAGTTCTTATTGATACAATTAATACTAACAATTTAATTCTAAAAATCCGGATTGCGTTGCATATAACTTATGCAAAGAAAACAATAAAAAATAACAAATTAGAAAGGATCGTTTTGTTTTAATAAAACACCGTGGCCCCAGGGAAAATATTTTTTTTTCCAGTGTAGCAGCCAATATGTTAAAAGCTGGTCATCTTATGCTTTCTGGAGACACACTAAGAAGTGATACAGAATCTCTCGACGGCTAGTTTGAACTATATATTAATACAAACCACTGCAGGAATGCAGGCTGCCTTTCTCCTAAACACACTTGAGAAAAACTAACAAAACTCCCAGCATTAAAAGTTCAGTGTCACAGTTGTAATAGCCTAAAAATTATGCTTCATGTATAACCTAAGTTCCTCTTCCTGGAATTTAGCATTTAAATTCACAAAGGAAGAGGTTTTTAAAGTCACTTAGTCTGACATCTACATTTAATAGGAGTAATAACCAAGACACATAAAAAGTTAAATGACTTGTCCAAGGTCAGAGTTGGTCAAAACACATATTTCTTTCTGCCCAAAAGAAATTCCCACGCTGAAGCCGCATGTATATCCAACTTTCTAATTGGCTTAAATATATTGTCATATTTAATTGTGCTTTTGCTTTGCTCGATATCTCCACCTCGGTGGGGCTAAAGTCCTTCATCTGGAACATAAAGAGTTTGAAAAGTCTTCGATGCTTTGATGGTATCTGACGGGGGTGAATTACCCCCCTCTCGGCCTGATAACTCCAACTTGAATCTTTGTGGGCCTCTGTAGTATGATTTCACAACCCACCGTCTTCCCCATTCCCCACCCCCACCTCCACCAACGTGCCACCAGAAGGAGATGATCGGGGCTTCCTGACACAGCGCACTGATGAGCATTTACAGCTTTTGCTATTTTAACCATTAAGGGTTGAACTATGTCCGCCCACTCCTATTCATACGTTGAAGCCCTAACCCCCAGGACCTCAGAATGTGACTGTATTTTGAGAGAGGCCCTCCAAAGAGGTGATTAGGTTCAAATGAGGCCCGCACAGGTGTGCCTTAATCCAGTCTGACTTGTAAGGAGAGGCGATTAGGACACACAGGGACACCAGGCATGCTGGCACAGAGGGTAAGACCGTGTGGGGACGTGGGGAGAGGGCGGCTGTCTGCAAACCAAGAAGAGAAGTCTTGGGAGAAACAGCCCTGACGGCACCTTGACCGTGGCTTCCAGCCTCTGGAGCAGGAGGAGATAGATTCCTGTCGTCCGAGCCACCCACTCTGCAGCACTTTTTCTCCGGCAGCCCGAGCAGACTCAATGTATTCTCCCAAGAATAACGCAAACCTCTATTGAGGGAAATGCACAAAATAGAAGAAAGGAACCCACAGAGCGGAGCCCTTCTGCCTGGCCTTGGCGTCCCCTGTATACCTTCTCCTTCCTCCTTCTTCAAAGTGAAGACGGGAGATCACCCTTCCTGACACGAGTCAAGGCTCAGAGAAACACACCGACGCGAAGACACAACTCAAAGCCCGGCAGCCTCTCTCGACGGGAATGGTTTGCAACAGGCCAGTGTTTCAGGCCTCTATGATTGCGTAACAAAATGACCCAAAACTTAGCAACGCAGAGAAACAAGCAGCATCTCACAGCCTCAGGGACCGAGCAGCAGCTCACCTTGGTGGTCCTGGCTTTGGTTCTCTCAAGAAGCTTCAGGCAAGAGTCAGCGGGAGCCGTAATCCCGCGAGGCTTTGTCGGGGCTCCACTTCCAAGCTCACCCACCTGGCTTCTTTACTTGCCCTAAAAGCCTTTCCAAGAGCTGATGACAACGCAGCACAGCTGATCAGAGCAGGTGCTCTGCGGCAGAGGAAGGACAGCCAGGACGGAGGCTGCAGGATCTGTCAGACCTGCCCACAAGAGTGACACCATCACTGCTGCCATGTGCTATGGGTCATGCAGACCACCCTCGACAGTGCAGGGAGGACTCCCAGAGGGGGTGAGGAGCAGGAGGGGAGGACCGTAAGAGGCCGTCTCATCCTGAAGTCTGATCACCACTTATAAAGCTCAGAAGAGGGCATGGAGCCCAAGTGTCCTAACGAATTCTACATCCTTACGCACCTGCATGTATTCCTTCTCCCAAACCCATTCTTGCAGGCTATATAAAAGTAAATAGAATACAAAATTTCCTTTAAATTTATTTGTGGAAAAGACAAAAAAAAAAACTGGTCTCAGATAAAAGTGACAAGAGAGTCAAATAGTTACTTATCTACTATATTTGTGAGTAAACTGCATGTCTGGATAGACCTGTCTAAGCATAAATAAGATGAAAGAAAAGGCATGTTATATATGCTACGTGCTAGCATAACATAGTTATAGAACATACATACACGCACACAACCCACACCAAGGGAAAATGAAGATCCCAACCTAGAAGAAAGTATACATTAATTCTTCACAATTGATTCCTGCTACACAATAACTTAAAAATAACATTGATTTAATAAAGTAACACCTTAAAGATAAGAGGATAAGAAAACAGAAGAAGGGGATTGGAAATGTAAGAAACTGTCAACCAAAAACACATCCTTTTGGATGCAATTAATTAGAAAAAGCAAAGAACAAAGTAATTATCACTGAAAGTCAAATCAATGACATAAGAGAAAGACTCCGGTGCAGAGTAAATAGAAAAAAGCAATTAGAGAGAAATTAACAAATAGGGACTGCATAAGAACACTGTGTTGTACCTAAGGTAGAAAATGCAACAAATTAAACAAAAGATGTTTTCAAAGACAGAAGGGAATGTCTCCAAAATGAAGAAAGAATTGAAGCTGCAAATTGCAAAAACACATTGTGCCTGGGAAAATTTGATACAGAAACCTCACCAGCAAGACTTGTCCTAGTAAATCTTTTGAATTTCAAAGATAAAGGAATAATTCTTCAGGCACCAGGCAGAGAGAGGAAGTCACCCTAAAGAGGGATATGATCGTGGTTGGTTTTATAGTTTTCTACAATACTATTCAATGACAGAAGACATCAATAATAGCTACAAAGTTCTGAGAAGACAAAATGTGGGCCAAGAATATCATACCAAGTTAAGACATCATGAAGACATAAAAGCCACAAGGAAGAACTAAAGAAATGTCATGCCCATGAGCCTTTCTTTAATTAAAAAAAATGTTTGGCACTAAAAATCCATCCATTAAGGGATGAATTGAAATACAGAACTCATGAAGGTAGAAGCTATGATACAAGGACTGGTAATCAGCACTTGATCCATCTAAACATAAAGTTAACATTTAATAACTCTAAGGATTATAGTTATAGAACAAAATATATATTATAAACCTGGGTAATAAAAATTAATAATACAACTAACCAAAAATGGGCTTTGAGGGAGGGGCAATAGGAAAGATTATGAGTATCCAAACCTCCATCTTTCAAAACACATCTCAACAGACACCTCCTAAAACCTAAACATGAGTTTACAAAAAGATACCCCTCGTATCCTAAGGACTATAATATTTAAATATCTCTCAAAATCTCTCTTTCTTAACCTTAAAATGATCTTTAGGTCACAGTAATATTTATTCATGGATGGTATTTGCTTAAAAATTAGTCGTACCTTCTGTATTTTTCTTCTATTAAGTTAAATCTTAAAAACTGAATTTCAAAATACCATCTAGAGTATCATTCCATTATTATAAATGTATTACAAACATGTTAATGTCTACCCTCTCCCTTCTTTCTGAATAAATGCATAGAAAAAGAGCTGAAACAATAATAACCCTACAATAGTGATAGAAATTTCTGGGTAAGGGGTTCAGGTAATTATTTTTACTTTCATCTTTATACTTTTGCATTCTTTGATTTCTTTGCAATGAGGATGCATGATTAATTTTAAAAAATTGAGACAAATACTCCAAGATGTTTAATCCATCTATGGTTAAACCTGGGTAGTGGAACCAGAGATGATTTTCAGTTTTCTGCTTTCTGCTTTTGGGTTTTCTTAATTATTTTGAAATGGGATTTTTGAAACAGAAGGAAAAAGACTTAAGTTGGAAAGGATTCCAAAAATCATCTAGTTCAGACCTCTTATTTTATAAATTTAAATAAATTCAACACACATTTATGAAGTGCCTACCGTGTGCAGATCAGTTCAAAGATGAATAAGATGTAGCCTTTGCCCTTAAACCAGTGGTGTGCTGGAGCTACTTGTACCGGCTCATGAGAGGCGATTTTTAGGTTTTCAGGAAATTAGGGAGCTGGTTGTTATGCAGAGACGTTATTTAAATTTCAATCACATCCTTAACCGCGATATTTTTCATGCTGGTGAAATCTTTAATGTTATTTTAATAGACCACGTTATGAATAAAAATGGGCCTTCTTTAAAAAAAATTAAATCAAACTTATAATTAAATAAATTATATTAAAAAATAATAAATATCCAGAACTCATCACTTCCTATTCATTTTATTACATTGCACTATTACCTGTGCTCTTCACACCTGTCGTGTCTGGTGGGAACACGGTCCTGTGGTGAGCTACTGCACACATTTTCCCAACTCTGCTTCAATACCATCACGTTGAGAGATTGAATTTCTGGCTTTTGTGGGAGGATTTTCACCATGGGAAGCATCCACTGCTACAAATCCGGGCTTGATTGACTATTTTAAGGACATCACGAAGAAAATGTTAATGTTACAGATTGTACTTCCATGTGTGCGGTGCCTGTAGCTATGACATTGTGAGCAGCACAAACTTTAAGGACTATTTTTCCAGTATTTGGAAACTGTCACTCAATTCAGCAAAGTGATCACTCACGTCACTGACAAATGAGTGAAGTTACAACCGCGTCTTCATTGTTTCAGCTCTGTCTTGTTAATGTAAATGAAAATATCAACCACCTGCCACAGCCGAGCGACGTTCCCTCTTCAATCGCAGCCGTTGGTTGGCTGCAGATACAAGAGTTCAGTTAATACCAACGAAAGCATTTCATGAGAATCAATGGACCGAATGGAACTGACAGTAAAGATTATCGTACAATATAATATGTATTACTTATATAAGTAAAATATTGTGCATAGCATTGCATTATTATTTGTAAATGGTTTACTAAGCATCCTTTATACTAGTGAAATTTGCAATAAACCTAGGTGTATAAATAAACATATATATATATATGCATACAGTTTCTTTTGCAGGGTTTGTTGTTAGACATTTATCAACATGAAACTGTTCATAATCTAGTGTGAAAGAGAAATGTGAAAAATAGTCAATAACAAAAGGCAGAAGGAAAGAATGGAAGTCTGAGCGTGCAAGGGAACCAAGTGATCAGCGAATCCGCCTGGGGACAGGGGACAGCACAGGACACCCTGAGGTTCAGGGAGAGCGTGAGATGCTCGAGCTCACTGAGTTCCCAGCCGGCGTCAGTCCCACCCAGAACTCAGGAGCCTTTCTCCCCGAAGCCCAGGGGGATGACGGGCTTTCGTCCTCATTCTGCCCGAGTGCTGTGTACACACTACCGGGTTCATTTCAGAGCAGGCTCACTGAGGTGTGGCGCTATCAGGAAGCCTGTGAGTGACACAGTCAATGAACCAAGAACCAAGAGCAGATTTCTCCTCTCCAGGTCACCATTCCGTCCCTTCCAATGTGCCCCTGTGAGTCTTCCCCGGGGAATCTGTTAACACCTGCAGACCCGAGCAGCCGGGAGAGGACAGTGGCACATTTCCATGCACAGCAGGGGAACACACGCGTGACACGGGAGCTTCATTCCAGCATCCAGAAAGTAGAATAGCCACTGTGTCGCTGCCACTCCTCCTGAACAGGAGCGGGATCTGCAATTTGAGTGAAACAGGGAGCAAGTATAAAACGGGAGAGTATGTCAAAATCACCTCTAAAATGAACCATCCCATTCCTGACAAACAGCCACGACCACAGGTGGAGGGACGAGGTGGAAAAGTGGCAGGGAGATGTGCCTCCGGGCTCTTCCCACCTGGGCCCCCTCACTCCGCCAGAGGCGTGGACCCCGGGGTATCGGCAACACCTCCGTGAGGAACTAGCGCCCAGGTATGTGGTCACACACCAGTCTCGATGTCACTGTGAAGGTATTTTTTTTCGGTGCAATTAACATTTAAATCAGTAGACCTTGAGGAAGGAAGGAAGAGAAGAAGGGGGAAGGGAGAGAAGGAAAAGAATGAAGGAAGGAAAAAGAGAAAGAAAGAAGGGAAGTGAGAGAGAAAAAAAGAAAAGAAAAGAAAAAAGAAAAGCAATAACACTAGGTGGCAGTGACTTCATGACTTACAGGATTTCGGGCTGGGCAGACTGACAGCTTGGTTGCCGAGCAGCTTCTAAACTGAAATGAAGAACTATGAATCGCAGAGAGATCTCTCCCCACATCTCCCCCAGCGCCGCTGTGCACATGAGCACGGGACCCACGACCCTGTGACTTCAGAACAGACAAACACCAGAATCTCCCTGGATATCACATCTTTAACAACTGCCACGTCCTTGCAGGACTCTAGTGAAGGTTGCAAGCTTAATTTGCACAGTTAAAAGTGTTTTTACAGGACACATTAGGACTCACATGGACCACTAAAATTCAGAGCCTTGGGAGACCAGGACAGGTGGGGAAACTTCCCTCCGAGTCCCCAAGTGCGGCCCCTCGATCGAATCCAAAAAACTTCACAGAACAAATCTGTGAAGGATTTGTTAAAAGGATTTGTTGCAAAAGGCATGAATTCATCTTTTTTTTTTACGTCTGAGTAGCACTGGAGGAGAGAGAACAAACCAACCTGATGGGTACTATGAACACCACCTGGGTGATGGACACACCTATAGCCGCGACTCAGGTGTCACCGAAATGATCCATGTAACCTACAACATTTGTACCCCGTGAATATTTTGAAATTAAAAAAAAAAATGGATTTGTTCTGTAAAGTTTGGATTTAGTTGAAAGGCCGCACGCAAGGATCCAGAGGGCCGCCACATGTGGCCCCAAGGCCACAGGTTCCCCAGCCCTGAACGTGACTCTGATCTGCAGCCAGAAACACTGTCCTGAAGCACCAGCCACGGGCCACCACCACCCTCTGTCCCTGAACTTGTGTTGTCACAGCGCCCTTCAGTGGAACCTGCAGGAAATGGCCTAACGCAGCATCAGGTCCCAGCATGGCTCTCTGAGGGGCCAGAGGTCCTCTCGAGCTCAGCTGACCAGTGAGACATTTGAGCCCCATCCCGCACAGGCAGCAACACCAGCAGTGTGGCATCGCCCCCAAGCAGGGCTCAAGGTGACATGGGTGCTAGTTGGACTTACCAGCTGTGATGTTGGGCAGGGAGCCTTAGTTTTCTTCTCTGTAGTATAGGAATGATTATCAGCATGTCACAAGGTGGTTTGCACTATTAAATTTTTTTTCGAGACAGAGTCTCGCTCTGTTACCCGAGGTTGGAGTGCCGTGGCATCAGCCTAGCTCACAGCAACCTCCAACTCCTGGGCTCCAGCGATCCTCCTGCCTCAGCCTCCCGAGTAGCTGGGACTACAGGCATGTGCCACCAAGCCCGGCTAATTTTTTCTATGTTTGGTAGAGACGGGGGTCTGGCTCATGGTCAGGCTGGTCTTGAACTCCTGACCTTGAGCCATCCTCCCGCCTCGGCCTCCCAGAGTGCTAGGATGACAGGCGTGAGCCACCGCGCCCCGTCTGTACTATTAAATTAGTATGTGTAAAGCATCTGCAGCTATGCCTGGCATGCCGACTTGAGGCTGTGGGTAATGGAAGTCCCTGCCCAGAGCACATCGGGTGGGAGTCAGGAGATGCTTCGAGATGTCATGATGATGGATTGTGATTGGGTTGCAAATAAAAAGCAGATACACTAGCAAGACTTGGGGTAGAAGGTGCTCACGCTTGCTTTCCCTTGCGGCTATCGAGGCCACTCTCAGGTCTGTGGCTCTGATCTTGATCATTAATAGGGTTTCTCATTGTTCTTCCCCCCACCACCCATGACTGCTGCAGGCTGATCCTTGGGGGGCAAGCCCGGCCGATGGTGACTTTCCCCTGTCTCTGCCCGTTGCAACGTTACTGGTAACACTGAGATTGGGAGTAACATACACGTTCAATGACAAGGAGAAGTTGAATAGATGATGTCTTTGTCACCCGGTGGAATAGCATGCAGCCCTTTAAAGGGGCTGCGTTTGAAGAATTTCAAGAGAATTACACAATGCTCACAGTATCACGTTCACTGGCCCAACTGAGGATGCAGGTCAAGTTTAATTGTGCACATGGACACGTGTGTGTGGAGAAGTGATCATGGTATTGGGCACCTCTGATTAGAAGCGGGTCTTGGACTTCATCTCACATGCTCCTCTGAGACCAGCCAAGCGTCTCTGGAAGGCAGTTTGTATTAAAGAATCAATTACCCTGCTACGTCTAATAAGTGATGATGTCGACCCAGTCACCTTGAGTGCTTTAGGAATCAGGCGGGCTGGTGTTAACATAGATGGATAAGGTAGATAAATGGATGGGTTTGTTTTCTGAAAACCTTTACAGTCAGACATTTCCTTAGCTCTTCTGAAGACACCTCAGAGGTTAAATTTCATCTTCTCTGTCCCAGATCAGGGCATCCCAGCATTTTTCCTTGGGAGCATGTGTGATAGTTGATATCCACAGGTCAGACACACCCCAGGGGTAGACAGAGCATCCAGGTAAAAGCCCTGACACCAAGGCAGATGAGAATCAAGGCCACCAACGGCCACCGAGCCGTCTCTCCCCCAGTGAGCACTTACGAAAAGCCCCGTGGCTCTCAGCGAGAGCTTGCGGGAACCCTGAAAATGGATCCATGTTCAGAAAATACTGCTTTGAGATCCCGTTTCTCACCCAGACTGAATCCGAGTAACAGGTGGTTCAAAACAAGTGCAGAGAGGACCCAGGGGTGTTACTAGGTTGGCTTATTTTCTGGAAATTTAAGATCTTTCCAGAACTTCTTTATTAATTGATATGAGTAAAACTTTCCCCCTTCCTGTCCATCAGACAGAAAGAGTCACACCTCGGGATGACTAAGTGTTTTTGTAGTAAACCTCAGAGGACGATGGCTTCAGGGAAGCTACTGGGGCCCCCACTTCTTGCGCCACAATTGTGGGTTAGGATGTTTTCGATAGCGAGTCTGGCCTTTATCTTCAGTGTCTGCAAGCGTCTCAGAGGTTAAAAAATGGCAATAATCAAATAGTTGATCAATGGGGTCCTCGGAAAAATGGCATTTGTGCTGGGTCCTCTCTTTGGCTCGATGTTCCCCCCTCACCCCTCATCAGATTGAGAACTGACAGCTCCCACAGGGTCCCCTCGGGGGGGGGGGGTGTTAAAAGCACAGATTCCTGACCCCCTTTCTCCGAAGAGTCAGATACCGTCAGCCTGGGTTCCGTTCCAGGAACCTGTGTTTTTCAAAACCGTTAAGAATGATTTCAATACATGTAAGACTCGAAGTCCACAAGCTAGTGGGGGAGATATTATCCTATTTTGTAAATAATTATATTAATAAATCAACATAGGAATTAATACCTGTAATATTTAGAAATATTTTTCATCAATGCTATTAAAAGCGTTTTGCTATATGTATAATAAATGTTAGTAACCTTTCATAATCCACTTATTAGATTATTAGTAAGTCGCTCTTGTTATACAGTAAAAAAAAAAAAAATCGATGGAGTTGCATTTCATTTTATGTAAGAACTAAAAGAAAAACCTTGCATTTTTATACTGTGTCCTAGCCCACCCTTGAGATCGATGATTATAGAAAATTGATGCTATTACAGACAATCAGAGAATAGGGCAATCGGTAAGAGATTGTATCTGTTAGCATTTAAACAGGAAAACTAAAAACTTCGAGTATTTACAAGACAGGGAATGCACAGCAGGGAAAGGTCGCAGGGGTGGGGAAGGAACTGAGGAGCCAGGTGGAGGCAGCAGATAACGCAGGGGTCCGCAACAGCAGGAAATCGCCGCCACCCTTAGGCTGGGGACACAAGGAAGGAGCGATACCACCTGGGACCTGGGACCAGCTCTGTTTACTGACAGCTGGAACCACCTCAGATGCATATGGCAGAAACTGGAGTCACAGGAGGTGCCACCCAAGACCATGGGACAGGGAGGGGAATGCAATGTCCCACCATTTCCCTCCCCTACCCTCCAGTCTCTCAGCAATTAGCTGAGCCCAGTGCAAAGCCAAGTGACCCGGGAAACGCATCCTGGAGGGGCCACCCTCTGTGACGCAGGGCAGAGCAGGGGGCGGGGGTGGGGTACACAGGGATGGCTCTGCAGGTGACAGATGGAAGGAGGACCAGCACCGACTCACAGCGGCTGTGAAGGTGAAGGTGAAGGTGAGCACTCTGGCAATTGGCGGTGCAAAGGGAGAGGAAAGATGGTCCAACACAAAGAAGGTCGCCAAGGTTTAATGTCAGGCCAAGAGAGATGCTTATGAAGTTCAAAACGGAGCAACAGGTAGAGGTCAGGCTTCCTGATTCTGCTGTAAATTACACTCCCAAATCTAAACAAGCACTTGGAAAATACGTTATGTAAAGATATAGCCTATGTCAAAAGTCATACTGATATTTTACTAAAAATTGTTCCTTAAAACATCTCATGACAGAAATGTGAATTATTCTAAGGTGTATTACACATATTAGAGAAAAGGAAGATGAGAAAAAACATCTGATTTTCTTAGAATCACTTATAAATAAGAACTCAGTTGAGTGTGAATAATTTTTCCTAAGTATAATGATTAATTATAATTAATTATAATCATTAATGTCAATATTATTCTTCTCTTTTGTCTGTTATAGTGGACTTAAATGGACAATACCTCTGATTGATAATCAGTTTTATTGTATTATTCTTTGAGATTTTTTTAATGTCCAAAAGATAACTTTGATAAATTCTGTATCTTCTGAAACAATTTGGAGATAAGATATAATAGATTAGCTTTAATTCCCAAGCTTTTAAATGTTCAGTGTTAGAACTTGCATTTTTATTCTAGCTTCACAATTAATACCTATGATATATTAGAAATGCTAGGGTCTATCCAATCTATAGACAAGGAAAAGGATGGAAGAGAGGAGAGAAGAAAAAAGGCATCCAAACAAGGTTCTGAATCATTTCACAATCTATTGAGTGAAATGCAATGTGCTACACTAAGAATAAAATTATAATTCATTCAAAGAAAATACTTCTACTTAAAAAGTACTTTTACCTTTTTATATAAACATTTTTTACCTATCTATAAAAAATCAGATAGACTATATTCTCTTTTTTTTTTGCAATGATGTCTTAGTACTATATCATTTTGTTCACAGATTTACTTCTACAATGTTTTTCCCTACAACTATCTTAAAATATTTTAGAAACCATTTAAAAGTTAGTTTCTGTGATGCCATAAACAGTCTTATAGATCCAGCAAGCTTAGTGATCTCGAGCAGAATAAAAAGAAAACAAAACAAATTTGGTTCCTAAGCATATTAGAGGCAAACTGCTAAAAACGAAAGACAAAGAGAAAGTTTTGAAAGCAGACAGACAGAAATGACACATTCCATAAGGGGACAAGAATTATGTCTAAATTTTCTTAAGAAGTAATGGAGGCCAAAGATGATAGGACATCATATTTAAAGTGCTAGAGGAAAAAAATAGCTGTCAAACCAAAATATTATATCCAGAAATAGTGATTTTTCAAAATGAAGGTAAAATCGACATTTTCAGATAAAGGAAATCTGGAAGAAATTGTCATCAGCAGATCTTCATTGAAAGAAATGCAAAACAAAGTCGTTCAGGCTGAAGGTATCTACCACCGGATGGAGTCACAAGCAGGAAATGAGGGCAAGAGAAATGTTAAACATGTGGGTAAATATAACTAATTTTTTAAAAAAAGATGTAACTGTTTATAGAAAGATGGTCACACTGTATTGTGGGATTTATAACACATGCATATGTAATCTATAAGACCTATAAGATATATACTTTCACAAAGATAAAAGAAATCATTTCCCAAAATGATTTATAGATTCCACACTATCCCTCTCAAAAAAATATAGCATTTTTGTAGACATGGATTCTAAGATCAGTATGAAAAATGAAAGGACTTACAGTAGCCAAAACAATTTTGAAAAAGAACAATGAAGTTGAAGAACCTATCTACCTTACTTTAATATTTTCTATAAAGCTACAACACACAGGATAGTGTGGTATTTGCATAAATAGAGACAAATAAATCAATGGAACAGACTAGAGAGTCCAGAAATAAACCTAAACTTATATAGTCAATTGATTTTCAACTAAAGCAATTCAATGGGAAAATGTAAGTCTTTTAGTAAGTGGTGATGGAAAAATTAGATATACATACAGAATATAATGTGCTTTCATGAATATCTCACACTGCACATAAAAATAAATTCAAGGTGAATTATAGGCCTAAGTGTTCAAGTTAGCATTATAAAACTTCTAGAAAAGCACAGGAGAATATCTTCATGACCTAGGAGACAAATACTTATTAGACAGGATCTCCAAATTGCTAAATATGAAAGAAAATATTGATTAGCTACACTTCATCAAAATAAAATTTAAAAACCTTCTCAACAAAAACACTTTTAAGAAAATGAAGGGGTAAGCCAGAAGCTGAACAAAGGGTCTCCAGGAAGTTTTAGGGCGCCCCTCAGCCATTTCTGCAGAAGCCAAAGATAGTGAAGCGATTTATCTCGAAAAGATCTGTGAGTGTGGCTTTTATCATCAAATGGAGTGAAATTCACCAAAGACCCACCAACTTCTTAAGAAAACTGTTTTAGCAGAAACACTGCCGGCTTGCACTAAAAGGAACAGAATCGGAAATGAAAAGAGGCAGGTGGACCCCCAACCTTCTCTCACAAGAAACAGGTTGATAAAACCACGTAACAGCAAACAGGAGCTACCTTTCATGAAAAAGGAAGGATGGTTCAGAGGATGGAATCAAGAGCTGGGGAGAATTACTCTCCTGTCTTGAAATCTAATCAAGAAATTCCCATTTGCTCAGCTGCATTTCAGGATGGCTTTTAACAGGTAGGTTTTACCTTCCATTTTCCTGTTTTTTTTCAACAACACAAAATCTCTAACTGTTAGCCCTGTCCCACCACTGTAGGTTGGGAGCAAATGATTTGCAGTTTTTGCTTCACATATTCATCCACAAATGAAAGGAAACTGTAACCCAGCAGCTGGGATTTAATAAATTACAGCTAGCAGCCTCAGTCCTACACGGCGCTTAGATTTGGGATTTGAGCTGCTAAAATTCAGGTGAGATTTTGGATTTCGAATTGATGCTATAATGCGATGAGACTCCCAGGAACTTTTGGAGAGGTGGGTGTATTTTGCAATATGGAGAGGGACATAAATCATGGAGAGCCAGAGAGCGGACTGTGGTAGGCAGGTCTAACATGGTCTTGGGACTCCCACCCCATGTATTATAGAACACCCTTCCGTAGAGGGTGGGCATGAACTGCGAATATGAGCAGATGAGCTGCCATGACTGAGTTGCACATCAGTCGACTTCTGTTCGTCGTAAGGGAGATTGTCCTGGGTGGGTCTGATCTAATCAGGGAGGCCCTTGTAGAGAACGGAAGCAAGAGTAGGTATGCTCCTGCCCTATCGTGAACTGCCCATGGGGGCCCCATTGCAAGGAGCTATGGGCAACCTTTAGGAGCTGAGAATGGTCCCTGGGGACACCTAGCAGGAAACTGGGACTTCAGTCATACAACTGCAAGGAAATGACTCTTTCCAACAGCCGGTGAGCTTGGAAGAGAACCCTGTACCACAGACGAGCTAGCAGCCCTGTCTGCGCCTCGACTTCATTTCAGCCTGAGCAGACCCCGAACAGAGAACTTAGTGAGTCCCACACGGGCTCCTGACCCATGCACAATGTTTTAAGCTACTGCCTTTGTAGTAATTTGTTATGCAGTGTAGAAAACTCATATATTTTACTTAAAGAGATGATCTTTACAAAATAAATATGAACTCATTTCCTTCTTCCTCAAAATCATGCAAAACATGCAACTGAGACTCAGACTGAGACAGGGATGAATGAAGTTATTCACCCAGCATCTCCTCACTACTGAGGATGGTGAACATGCAGAGGTGGTGCACGTAAGTAGCCTTTTGATGAATTTTGAAATTCTAATATTTTAAGACAGATGGATGGGTGAGTGGACAGACGAGGAGGGCAGGGAGCTTTGCCAAGTGTTTGCCACCTGAATGAATGAAAGCACTACTGTCTGCTCTAGTGTTCGTGGTTGTTCTCTACTTCAGACATATCAGAGTCTCTACTTCATTCCATCAGCTGTTATCTCCAAAGTGAATGGTAATGATCAGGGGGAGGAAAAGGTGAAGAATTGTTTTTAATGTCATCCCCATGACAAACCCGTTTGCTATGATATATCTGGGCTCACAATATCCTACAAGCCTACCTTAATTCTAACACCTCTCCTCACCCCTGAACTACTCCCATGAGTTAATGGCAACCTGATGAAGGGAGACTCCAGATGCCAATATTTTTGATGGACCATTAGATTAATGGTGCACAGAGGATTTTGTACCTTGGGGAGATGCATCCTATTAAGATCCCAGATGGGTGAGAGGTCTACCTTTCTTTGAGAAAGTAAGAGAAATGTGGGTGTGAAGGGAGATGGCAAAGTAAAACAGCAAGAACAGTGGCCCCACACGAATTCTGAGACATCATGATTGGGAAAAAGGACACATGGACATCAAGTGAAGAATCTGGACCTGCCTCTTTTAATACTACCCAGCCCCTGTCCCACCAGAAAAGGCTCCATGAAGCCCACATTCCCCACTTTGGAAACTGAAAATCAAGATATTCCTGATTAAAAAGCCTAGAAATGCAGCTGCTGAAAGTGTGGGCTGGGGACAAAGCAGGTCTTCCTCAGTTCTCTTGACTTGAAAGAGACATTTAAAAACAATTACTGGAAATTACTATCAGAGAACTTGACTCAGAACAACCAAGGTCTTTAGTTTCATTTTAACTCCACACCAGAAAGCCATGTGGGGTATGTGTGTCCTTCAGTTTGTCTCTATATAAATATTCTGAATGAAAAAGGAACCTGAGCTGAGCTAGTACTACAACTTCGAAATTTTTGCATTAGTTAAGTCCGGAGTCTCGTCTAACATGGTTACTCTACTGGTGGGTCTAGACACAAAGATCCACCAGCTCAGGGATGGTGTTCAGTCAGGACGTCCTATCTCCCTAGAGTAAAAACCTGAGTGTAAGACTTAACCTTGCTTTATGACTCAAAATATGATGATTCAAAAAGACAAATCCAATTTTCCTGGCCAGAGCTGGAACCCATTCTACTAAGTAAAGTATCCCAAGAATGGAAAAACAAGCACCACATGTACTCACCAGAAAATTGGTATTAACTGATCAACACCTAAGTGGACACATAGGAACAACATTTATCGGGTGTCGGGCAGATGGGAGGGGGGAGGAGGGGATGGGTATGTACATATATAATGAATGAGATGTGCACCGTCTGGGGGATGGTCATGCTTGAAGCTCTGACTCGAGGGGGGAAGGGGGACATGGGCAATATACGTAACCTTAACATTTGTATCCCCATAATATGCTGAAATTAAAAAAGACAAATCCAAGGAGACAACTTCCATTTTGCTAACATCCTTCAACGTAACAATATTTTTGCCAATTGTATTGCGTTCTTTGATTTGACTTATAGCATGATTAAAGTCAAGTTTTGGTGAATGGCAACAGGAAGGTGACATTTTTTCAGGACCCTGAGTGAAGTTGTAGATCTACTCTTCGTGGTACTATGGAATGAAAGAAGTGTCTAGAGTGTCACTATACCGAGACTCTGTGAGCAGTTCATTAACCTTCAAGGAACTAGCATTTATTACATTCAAAGACAAAGAAAATCAAAATGATATCTCAGGGGCAGCCAAGATGGTGAATACAGATCAATAAATAATATTTGCTTTGTTCTGAACATAAAATTTCCACTCTTTGATGACAGTAGAGTCAAATGCAGCATGGAATATCCTTTGCATTAATATCTTATTGTATCTCTCCCTGGCTTCCTTGTTTGCACAGAGATGACCTTGTTTCTAATAAGCAACCAGCAAGTCTGTTTAATTTAGGAAGAGTCATGACCAGGAATTTTCAGAGCAAATTTCAAACTTCATGTAGAGAACTGGAAACTAGCCCTAAACTTGGAAGGTTTCATAGTATTCCACTCAAATCTACAAACAGCTACCAAGCACCAGTTATATACTTAGCATTAGCAATAACATTTAGAGTAATAATAATATGCCACTTTTGATCATTTTTACGCAATAAGGATTGTGATTAATGTGTATGATTTCATGCAATTCTCACACCAACTCTATGAGATGATAATAAATTTTTTAACCTCATTTTATATAAAGAAAAAGTGGTAAGAGAATTGGGTTATAACAAGGCATCAATGACAATATTATCTTCACATTCAAAATAATTTGGTTTCAAAAAAAAACACGTTTTAATCTGTCACCTTATGTTAATGTTGCTAATTTTACACTTTTGCTTTTAATTTTTAAGTTTCATGTTTAAGGACTATAAACATAGGGACTTTACACCCCATTGATATTTACATAGTTTTAAATAATAAAAAACTAATTTAAGTTAACAATAAGGCTCATATACAGAGTGTAGTGTTGTGTTTTCTTTTAAGGGATGTGTGTTTTACTCAAGTCTGTGAAACGGCAGAGTCCATGTTGATAGCTATGCGAAGACAAAAGCAAAAAACTAATGACATTGATCATTTACAGATTTTTACAAATAAAGGTAAAGAAATAAAGAAACATGTCAATTATCTGGAAGACTGCTGCCCAGAAGAGTCAATGCATTTTCCTTCACAGCCCCAAGTGCTGGTGTTACAACCAATGGGTGGAAGCCACACACACACACACACACACACACACGCACACACACACACGCACACGCATGTGCACAGAGTTGTGGCACAATAGAATGAACCACCTTGGGTGGTGGTGAATTTCTCTTTCACTGGGAACAACTCAACAGAGAATTCCATGACTAGTTTGGGTCTCGGGTGTGAACAAGGAGGGTCAATCAGAAGACCGTGAGGGTTAGGGTTAGGGTTAGGGTTAGGGTTAGGGGTTTGCTCTGGAATGGATGATTCTACCAGCAGCCTCAAGCTCCCCCAGACAGGAAGTTAAGAAGGCTGGAGTCCTAATCCTAGGGACCAGCCTTGAGCTGTTAGAAACTTTGCAAGTCTTTGTTAGAGTCTCTTAGTGTGGGGATGGGTGGACAAAATAATTTGTGCTGAGAGTCTGCAGCCTGCGTAGGCCAAGGATGAGGTCTCGCTAAGAAGACAGCTCATAGGAGCCCGAGTCTGCTCAAGAAGAGAGTCTTTGTCAATGGTGAGACTGACCAAGCAGCTGCAGAGCTCAGTTTCCCCATTCAAGCATCTCATGTGGATTCTCCCAGCATGGTGACATAGTTGGTGACATGCCTTGAGTGTGCCAGAGAAGAGCAGAGTGGAGAGAAACACCTGAGATGAAAACCAGGGCTCTGACCAAGCAGCGAAGCCCACTCTGCCTCTAGCCACTAACTCTCCCTTTTTGTTTGAGACAGTCTGAGTTTGCTTTTCTGTTACTTGCAGTTAAAAGCATCCAAACTGAAATGTACATTTTAATGTGACCTTTTGGGAAAAAACAGAACAGTACAGACACCGTCAGAGGACAAACTCCTCATTTGTTTTCAAGGGAACTACAGCTAGAAATAATAAATACAGTTGCAATTTAATGATTCAGTGTTTCACACATAAGAGGAGGTAACATTTCCAAACCTACCACTCTGTGTGGAAAGAAGATGGATAAGTAGGGGTCCAGGAATCATCCTTGGTGCTCAATGCGGTTCTGTTCATCTAGGCACCTTTTATTACCCCCAGCAGTAATTGGTTGCTCCTAAGTATATGTTAAAATAAAATTCATTGTTGAATAATGACCCCTTTTAAATTCATGTACCATAATGATGTCAATTTGTTTGAATAGTTGGCTGGAAAAGCCTTTGTATTGAACTAGGCATGAACACACGGACACACAACTTCCTTTTACAAACCTGGGTCCTCTATGTGCTCAGCCATCATCCCTTAATTAAATAACAAAGGTTCCTTGGAAATGCCCCAGTCAGACATCATTACCAAGCATTTGCCATCATCTACTAGATTAACATGATTAATTATACAACCTGCAGCAATGAGTCAAGATTTTGGTGAAACAGTGGAAACGAGGTGTGTAAATCCCTTTGTAGAATTGTTTTCAGCCAAAGCATCTCTTATCATCTTTTACTGATATAGACTGGATTACTTTAAATGCTAGTGTCTCTCTTTTCCTGTCAGTCATCACACGCTCTGAAAGGGGAATGAATGACTCATAACTCTTGGGAATTGACTCTCCAAGACAGTGTTGGATCCGTTTTCAGCTTTAGTGGTGGGCATTTGGGCTGGGTCAGGATGCTACATACCCTATCAGGTCTTCTCCTGGTGTAGATTAGAAGAGGGAAGAAGAAGAAAAGTCTATGAAGCATACCACACAGGGCTGAGAACCATTCTTGTCTAAAGGATTGGAAGAAAGACCAACTCAGTGGTTCAAAAGGTAGGCTCTGAGCTATATCACCAGGGCTTCTGGCCCCTCTCCTTCCTGGGTGTGTGTGATTGAGATGGATCAGGGGGCTGCCTCCTGGGACCTGCCAGGCATCCCACGGTATGGAAGTAAAGGGGAAACCTTGAATTCCTTCAAGGGAAATTCCAGGCACTTAGCCAGCCTTAAAAAGTAAATGAGCAACCTGGTGGTGATAGGAATAGTCCTGCAAGCCAGCCAGAGTCAGGAGGTGTTTTAGCTCCCATGGAAACTAAAAGGTAACATCTTAACATAAGTTTTTGAGTTGTTTTTCAGAAACTCCCACCAGATGGAAAATGCAGATAAGAGGTAATTGAGAGTTGAACTCTGATGAACTTCTCTGTTCTGAATTTCTCCCTGAAGACTCTAGAGAGAGTCCCACCCACCTTAACATTCTTTTCCAAGACAAGTCCTTGCTTTCTTAACACATTCCCTGCCATGTGAGTTGTATTTAACTCATGCTAGTTTTGAGCCCAGGGCCACGTGAAGCATATGTAACTCACATGTCTCTTCACCTTGGGAGCTGTGTGAACTGTTTTTCAGGTTGCATAGAACTCATGCACAGAAAACAATAAAAAGTAACAAATTTTTAATATTAGAAAGGATCATTTTGTTTTAGAAGTTTTTATCACATTTTCATAATAAAACAGCGTGGCCCCAAGGAAAAAAAATTTTTTTCTAGTGTGGCATTCAATGTCTTAACCAATTGCTAATCGAAGAATCTCTGATTCACAAGCCTCCCCCCAACTTCACAATATCCCACCTTTATGGGCCAAACCAGTGTACAACTTCCATATATTCATTTACAAATTTGCCTGCAACTTCTGCTTTCCTGAAATATACCCATGCTTCTAAAAACCCTTTCTTGATCTTATCAGGACATTTGGGTCTTAAGTGTTAGCTGCCCGTTTTCCTTGCATGGTGCCATGCAACAAAATCTCTTTCTTCCACTGCAATTCTCAGTATCAGTGTTGAGATTTGCTGCACTGAGCAAGTGGACCCCAGTTTGGTTTGGTAACAGGCTTAGGGAAAGTATTAAGATTTGACCTTTTAAAGGCTCATTTGCCCATTCTGTAATATGGGAATAATGATAGTACCTTTCACCTGTTGTCGTCTTGAGAACTCCATGCTGACAAAGTACTAGCCCCAGTGCTTACTCAAGCTCAGTAAATGTTAACATATCATTTTGCAAAGAGGATAATGACAATCTGTTGCAACAAAATGAACATTAATATACGTGTGTTTATACTTAACGTATTCTTACTTCGTAGCAACTCAAAGGAGGAACTCAGGACATTTCTGAGATTTTGAAATCTGAATTATGGTGGGTCTTTCAATGTAGGGGCTTGCTTAGAACTGAATCAAGATCAAGTTATAATCATGTAGAATTGATGGATGAATCAATGCAAGGATTTCCAGGCAAGGAGTTCAAATAGTTTTAAGGTATAAACTATTCTTCGTTCAATATCTTCTAATGGTGAGTTGATGGGGTCTTTTAAGACATTCTTGAAATGAGCATTAAGATTATTTCCAGGTTTTATTTTCTTGGGAAAAAGTTTCCTGGAATAGCAAAACTACATTGAAAGAACACAATGGAATAGTAAAGTTATTAACATGGACAATAAGCTGCATGGATTTCCGTTTTTAATGTAAAATAAAATAGTGATTAACACAAAATTCATTTCCATGGAAAACTTTCTATGATTAATTTTGCAGCAAATCTCTATATTAAATTTTATTTTATAAAAAGCACTGCTCATATTTTTGTATTCACTTAATATTTGCCATCTATGCATGGAAGGAAAGGAACCGTGAAGGAAAAAGTTTGCCTTAGATTAAAATTTCTCTCCAAGCAGGCCTATTTCTTCATCTCTTTGATAGACCTATACCTACATTCAAGCGTTATTTTTGAAACTGAAAATAAAGAACAAAATTTACCTCTTTGATGGGAAACATATGCTTGTTACTGCTGCCTAAAATTCTCATCCAAAATCAAGAAGCAAGTTACTGTCATAAATAAGAAAGGATTTCATCAAATGATCAGTCTCTTTATTTAGGATGTTATTGAGGTTTAATTTGGGTTCCCACTACTGAAATTTTTTTTATATGGGAAGGAAAGGTGTCAAAAGGAACATGGCAATAATTCTATGTCTGCATCTATTATTTGATTCCATCATATTTTCTCACCAGTTAACCATCTGCATGGCTCCCTATCCCTCTTAATTCAATTTATATTCTACAGCTCAATACTGCAACCCCTTCCATTGCTAATCCTTCAAGTCCCTTGCCCCTTTTCTTCTGAGGTTCACACCATCCATTGATGAACCTGGCTGTTTTTTGCTGAAGTTGCTTTTTTTCCCAAAGACACAGGATTTTGCTATGTCAACTAGACTGAACTTGAACTCTCAGGCTCAAGGGATCCTCCCATTTCAGCCTCCCCATCCTCACCCCTCACCAGCAGCCAGGACCTCAAGCAGGCCTATTTCTTCATCTCTTTGATAGACCTATACCTACATTCAAGCGTTATTTTTGAAACTGAAAATAAAGAACAAAATTTACCTCTTTGATGGGAAACATATGCTTGTTAGTGCTGCCTAAAATTTCAATTCTAAGTTGAGCACAGTAAACACACATGGATTTCATTTTCAACTAAAATGCCATGATTTTTGCTCTTGCTCTTGGAGTTTATAAAACAACAGAAAGCTTGCTTGTACATATGAGAAGTTGCAAGCACAGCTTCTCTATGGCCAGCAGGACACTCTCTTACCCAGAAACCTGGATCTGGTCCCAGGAAAGATCCATGAGTCCCATATAGAGAGTACAGGGCGGTCTCAGGGCTGTAGCTCACAAGGTTTTTCCTTTTCTCTCCAAACTGTGTTCTCAGGCTGAATCAAAGATTCAGACAAAGGCTCCCTCCCCTGGCCATGCACTTGTGTTCAAAGAGAAGGAAAATACGGGTCAGTTTTATTCTGCTGTTCCTCCAGGTTGTTTTAAATAAGGATTGAGACTTACCGATAGCTTCAGGCCCAAGCAGTGATGGAAACATCTCGAGGCTTTCTTTTGCAACATGATATTTCCAAAAATCCAGTTTCCTTTTAAATCCAAAATATCTTGACATTTGGAGTGAAAACATTTTCTCCAGGGCTCTGCAGAGACTCAACCGACTGGTTCACATCCTGAAAAACATCTGCCCGTTTGGCTAGCGTCGGCAAGCCATGCTTCATCTCCGAAGCTCTTTGGAAAACCTGGTTTTGTATCTACTTGAAAGCAACCCTCAATCACAAGACTGACATTTCTATCTGGAGGAAATTATGTCTCTCTATTTGAGTTTTCACACAATTTTTTTTTTAAAAGATAATTCTCAATTGAACTGATCTCTGTGTAATGAAGCTAACCATATTCACAGCAACATCCAAAACTTCTGTTGTTTCCTCTGCAAGAATTTTTGACCCCAGCACCTCTGTATGAACAAATCAGTGTGTTGGGACAATATTAGGCTTTCTTGTTCTACAAAAGAGGTAACGCCTCTTATTGAGCCGGCCACAGATGAGGGATTCCAGCAGCAAAGCCAACATAATTCCTCCAAAAAAAGGTGCGTTTCAAGACACTCAGACAAACTATGTCTCGACTTCTGCTTGTTTTGAACAGCTTTTTGAGGCTGAAAATATGTCTTAAATTTCATCATTATTTGCAAACCTTACAAATGACTTAATTGGCACCAAGTTAGATGCTGCTGCTGCCTTTACCAGTTTACCATGCAAAATCATTTTAGCATCAAGTGGCTAAATACGTCCATGTATCTTACTGCTTGAGAGTGGAATTTTTTTTCAATTTCTCACACCAAAATTGGCCCAGCATTTAACTCAGTATGATTTCACACGCTGGGGATTCTTAATGTCTCACCAAAGGTATGAATTTTCCATTTGGGGGCAGTTAGTTCTGCTACTAAATAAATTGCTTTCGGAGCCATTTCTCCGAAAGTGATTCCTGTTTAGCGAATGCTCTATGCTGTTTTGAGATTCCAGTGACTATTTCAAATAATCAGCACCTTCACTTGGCAGATTTAAGGGAGAGGATCTTTCCCATTTAGCGGGCACCATCGCTGCGGTCATAAGCTGTTTGTCACAGAGGAAGCCAAATGGGGGAAGGCGGCTTGGACGGCTCATGAAATCCAGTGGTAAGCAGTTTCCATCGCAAATGTGAACAGACCGATTTTTTGCATGCCCTTCGTTGCACTGACACAATGAAATGACTCAGAAGATTGCAATTCTTCCTCATTGTATCACTTGATCTGTGTTGTCTGTAGGTCTAGACCTAGAATTCTCCTCCTCCTTCTCACATCTCATTTTCAAAAGTCACTATGTGGACCTTCTAACACGTTTGAAAATATAAATTCTTTTTTTTTTTTTTTTTTTTTAGACATTGTCTCACTCTGTTGCCTGGGCTAGAGTGCCGTGGTGTCAGCCTAGCTCACAGCAACCTCCAACTCCTGGGCTCAAGCGATCCTCCTGCCTCAGCCTCCCGAGTAGCTGGGACTACAGGCATGTGCCACCACGCCTGGCTAATTTTTTCTATATACATTTTCAGTTGGCCAATTAATTTCTTTCTATTTTTACTAGAGACGGTGTCCCGCTCTTGCTCAGGCTGTTCTCAAACTCCTGACCTTGAGTGATCCGCCTGCCTCAGCCTCCCAGAGTGCTAGGATTACAGGCGTGAGCCACCGCGCCTGACTGAAAATATAAATACTTATAAGTTATAACACAGTG
>CAUYPO010049654.1:0-15676 GCA_963574435.1 Cheirogaleus major | reverse complement strand
GGTCACCGCCTGGGCTGGGCACACGGCCCCCCTTTGGGAGCAGAGTTGCCCTCAAGCACGCTGATCTGCCCCTGAAGGCACACACACCTTAGTAGGCTCCTTCCCAATATCCCTTCTGTGCCCCGGGCAATGCGAGACCTGGGTGCACAGGATCTGGTCCCCAGGTCTGACCTCTGGGCCCTGGAGTTCAATCCTTGACCCCGCCAGGGAGAGGAGTGCCAGTCCTAATTCCCCCACGGGGAGCCCAAGCTGGCTCAATGTCTCTCAGCCTCAGGGTGTGCCCTGTTCTCCCGGAATCACTGGGCCAGCAGCACCTGGGAGGGCTGGTGGGTAAGGTGCTCCCCATCTGAGTACTCCTCAGTTAGCTGTAGGGCCCCAAAAGGGAAGGTCCTGTTTCCTGGAGATGCCTCCGGCTGGTGGCTATATTGTGTCTCTCGACAGCCACGGTAGGGACGGGGGAGGGGAGAGTGCAGGAATGTGGCACCTGCCGCGTGGTCGGGTCTGTGCCCAGGGAGGGGCCCCGAGGGAGTTAGGAGCCTGGTGCCACATCTGCTATAAGCTCACCGCTCGCTGGCGGCGGCTGTCTCTGGGCTGGTGTCCGCAGGTCTCTCCAAATGCTGGGGAGCCCGCCAGCAGTCCGAGATGCGAGGGAGGGGAAGTTAACCGTGCCACCTACCCTTGCCACTAGTCTCCAAGCTTCTCGGGAGGTCTCTCCTTCCAGTTCTCCTCTGCAACCTCCTCCCATGGAGTCTCCTGTAGTCTCCGGCACTCCTCCTTCCGACCCCCGTCCGATGTATGGTCATCTGCTTGCTTCTTTCTTCTAATATCTTCTAGAAGCTGTCTTTTCTGCAGAGACAGTCTGTCTGGCGGTGTTTCTCGTCTGCCATCTTGCTCCATTTTCTCTATATACATTTTATGGACAAATAAGATTGTCTATGTCTACTAAAATTCTTCCTAGAATTTTGATAGGAACTGCTTTAAACCTATAGAATTTGGGAAGAATTGACATCTGTGTATGCTGAGTCCTGCACATGTTTTGTTAAGTTTAGACCTAATAATTTCATTATTTTTGGAGTGATTATAAATTTAACTGTATTTTTAATTTGTTTTCACACACTCTTTGTTAGTGTATAGAAATGAGGTTGATTTTTGTGTGCTGATCTTGTATACTGCAACTTTGCTAAACTCACTTATTAGTTCTAGGATCCTTGGGATTCTCTATATAGACTATCATGTTATCTGCAAGTAGGGATGGTTAATTTCTTTCCTTCCAATCTGTATATCTCTTGTTTCTTTTTCTTGACTTGCAGGGGGTAGAACTTCCGAGACCATATTGAATAAGAGAGGTGAGAACGGACACTGCCTTGTTCCAAATTGTAGAGAGAAACTTTGAGTCTGTTATCATAAGTATGATATAAGCTGTAGGTTTTTATAGATGCTCTTTATAAAGTTGAGGAAATTCTCCTTTATTCTAGTTTCCTGAGAGTCTTTATCACTAATAGGTGTTGAATTTTGTCAAATACTTTCTCCACATCGATTGCTATGATTATGTGGCTTTTCTTCTTTAGCCTGTTGGTAGGTGCATTACAGAGGCTGACATTGCAATATTGAATCAGCCTTGTGTACTTAAAATAAATCTCAACTGCTCGTGGTGCATAATTCCTTTTATACATTGCTGAATTTGATTTGCTCATATTTTGTTGACAATTCCGATGTTAATCTCTTAAGAGATATTGGTCTGTAGTTGCATTTTTGTGTACGGCCTTTGTCTAGTTTGGGTATCAGGCCCAGCCTCATAAAATGAGTTGGGAAGTGTTCTCTTCTCTTCTATTGGTGTTAATTCTTTATAAATTTGTGGCAAAATTCTCCAAGAAAACTTTCTGGGCCTGGAGATCTCTTTTAAATTTTAAATTCAATTTCTTTAGTTGTTATAGGCCTATTCAAATTGTATATTTCATATTTGTTGAATTTGGGTAGTTTTGTTGTTTTTGAGGAATTGATCCATTTCTTCTACATTGTCGGATTTGAGTGTAAAGTGGTCTGTAGTATTCTCTTGCTACCTTTTAAACGGCTGAAGGAACTGTAGTGACACCTCTGCTTTATTCCTGATATTGGTGATTTGCTTCTTCTCTTGTTTTATCTTCATGAATCTTGCCAGAGGTTTATTTATTTATTTTAAGAACTAGATTTTTGTTTCCTTGTTTTTGTTTTCCTATTGTCATTTTCATCCACTACTCTGATCTTTATTATTTCCTTCATACTGTCACTCTGGGTTTATTTTGCTGTTCTTCCCACGTTTCTTGAAGGGTAGTAATTTAGATTACTAACTTAAGACTTTTCCTCTTTTCTAATGTAAGCTTTTAGTGCTGTACATTTCTGAGCTTCAGGGTTTTTTCATTTGAAAACGAAAGGTTCTTGGAGAAGATGGTCCTGTTCAAGGACCGGCTCTGCCACCTCTCAGCTTGCTCCTTGGGTTGGTTATTTCAACTCAGAGTTTCCTCCTCCAGAAAATGTTGATGTTACACAGGTCGCCATGGGCTTCTGGGAAGACTGAGGCTCGTGTGGGGAGCAGACCCTCAGCAAGTAACCTTTCCTTTCTGCTCCTTTCTTTCTCTAAGCCAACAGTTCAATTCTGTGATTAACTTAAAATACCATTCATTTTACATGATTATAAAATAAATACATTTTTATGGGACAACATTTGGAAAATAAAAAATATTTATAGAGAACACAACCTATTTACGACCTTGCCCCTTTGACTCCAACCTGGTCTCTGACCTTGGCAGACACCCTCCCAGCTTCTTTGACATGATTTTTTTTTAAAATATAAAGTGCACATTTGCTTTGAACACTTCCTCCTTCGCTTAACAGTATCTCAAGCATATCTTTATGTTATCAAATATTTTTCTAAAACATGATTTTAACATATATATCCACAACTAGTGTACATTTAAGCTCATTTCTAATTTTTGCCATTGTGAGTTGAATTTTGTGAACAAAATCCATACATAAATCTTTGGATGTGTCTCTGATTTTTTTTCCTTAAGATAAATTTCTAGAAGGGGAATTTTTGTTTCAAAGGCTATAATCATTTTTAGAATTACTGCCTAGAAAATTTGTCCACAAATCTACTCCCACCTGGAAGCATACCCTATC
Source organism: Cheirogaleus major (assembly GCA_963574435.1). NCBI lineage: Eukaryota > Metazoa > Chordata > Mammalia > Primates > Cheirogaleidae > Cheirogaleus > Cheirogaleus major. Next base: position 12,520 of record CAUYPO010049654.1, on the reverse strand, counting down.
TTCCTCCATGAAGAATGTTCAACTATGTTTTAAATACTGTATTTGCCTTTATTGTGGATGAAGCCTCATGCTTTATTATTTTCACTCACACATGTGACTCTCAATGCACAATTCACAGGAATGACTTTTTCACTTTTCTTTTTCCAGGATTCCAAGCTCCCATCCCTCCTTTCTTAGAATTTTCCCCGTGGGGCAGCCCTGAGGTCCTGGGGATCTTTTATGGAGACTTTCCGGCCTCATGGCCCCTGCCCTGGTACCACCAAGCCCCTGTGGTCCTGGTCTGCATGGGCCCTTCTCGCTCGCCGTCCTCACTGCTCGTGTCCCCCTTGGCTGCAAGGCTCTCCTGGCCCAGCCACTGGCCCCCCAGCATGAGCAGGTGCCGCGCCCAGACCCCTGCAGCCCTCCCAGGCTCCGCGGGGCCCCTGCCTCTTTCTGCATCGCAGATACTCTCTGCCGGCCCTCCCAGGACTCCAGCACTGTCCATTCAGGGCATTCAGCTTTTACGGGAGCTGCTGCCTCTGGGCTTTTCCCACTTTCTGAGAGGGCAAAACAGAAAACAGCATGAGCATCAACAACTGGAAAATCGCCTTGCTGCTCGAGCCAGGGCCCCCTCATTCTCCTGCTCCAGCCACACGCCTCTCTGGCCGGCCGCTCTGTCTCGCCTCAGCTCTTTATACAGAAAGGACAACGGCCCTCTGGTTCTCAAGAGTGTGCCTTTTCCCCGAGGGAGGCATTGTTTGCCTTCGAACTTTGCCTGGGAGCTTTGTCTGTTCATTTTACTTTGCTTTTTAATTTTGAAGTCAATTGAATCCTTCATTTTTTTTTATAGTTTCCACTGTGCTTTTATGATTGCAAAGGCCCTTCCCACCCTAATCATTTGGCAGTTTATTGTTCCTTTGTTGATATTAGAACTTCACTGCTCTGGAGTGCATTTGAGGGTGTTAAGGTGGGAGTGCTCCCATGTTTTACTAGGTAGCAGGTATACCAGTGCCCTCCAAAAGCTGTTCCGTCTGTGTTGGGGTCTGTGGGCTGCCCGTAAGGCCGTGGGTCTCTTGGGGGAGGAGATGATGAGGAAACTGAGGGGCCCTGAGGGACTCCCCCACCCAGCACCCAGGGTGGCATCGACCATGAGGCCCATCTGTCCTCCTGTGAAAGGGAAGATGAGGCCCATCCTGCCCCTGACATTGGGAGCTGCGTGGGTGATCCCTTCCTCTGCAGGTGAGTAAGGCCCTTGGAGCGGTTTCCTTCTTTTCCCCAGGCCTGGCGTGTGTTCTAGCTCAGCAGGATTCCCAGACAAAGGGAACTTGCCCCCACTAGGTGCCAGCTGCACAGCAACCAGGGCTGGTGCTCCGGAGGGCAGCACCCCCAGGCTGGGCGGGGCTGGGTGCCCTTGGGCAGGGGCTGCTTCCCACTGGAGCCGTCACCAAATCGTGTGGGGGTGGGCAAGGAAAGGATGTCGGGACAGAGGCAGAGAATGGGCCTGCAGCCCAGGCACGTGCTGGGAAGCGGATGTCATCCTTCTTAAGATGTCATCCGAGGGTCCTAAAGCAAATTAAGAGGCACGACCAGTCTGTCTAATTAAAGGGGAGACAATTATGCAGACAAGGGGCCCTTAAGCCCTGGGACTGAGTCAGATGCGCTCTGCTCCCTGCGGCCTTTCTGCATCCGGCAGGCCCTGCCCCAGCCCTGCTCCTAGGGAGGAGGGGCTGGGCCCCAAGCGCTCTGTGCAGATCAGTCACTGGCCGACCCCAAAGCATCAGCTCAGGCCCAGATGCGAAGAAGGGGCTGCTATCTTGCGTCTGGCATCTGAGCAGGACGAAGAGATCCATCAAGTACAATTAGGGGAACAGCTCCTTCCTGCTCTGTTCATCTGACTAATTCAACAGGAGTCAAACCAGAGGCTCGGGCCGCGGAGGCGCTCCCAAATCGAATGACCGCCTGGCTCTGCCGCCTGGCCGATGGCATCACCGAGCAACTTCCTCTTGGCCTAGACCCAGAGTCAGGCTGGGCTGGCCCCGCCCCCAAGAGCTCCCAGCACCGTGCTGCCGCCACCCACCTGGCCTCTGGGAAGAAGGAGACTTGCAATGCCACCTTCGCAAAGGAAGGCCCACAGCTGATCTCTGTGCCTCATGGAAGCACCTTCCTGGCCAGGTTGTGAGGCTCTGAGCCACACTGCGCTGCCCCGGGACAGGTGGAAACAAACTGTGGGGAGCTTTAGCTGGGCAGGGTGCAGGAGGGACTCTGCAGCCCTGGATTCAGGCGCAGCCGGCCTGCAGAGGGAAGGCGTGTGAGAGAGGCCTGCAATCTCTTCAGTGGGCCTGGCCCAGGGCTGTCCCCTGAACGTCCTCTGTGTCTCTAACACACAACCTGGACGGGATCCTTTAACTGAGCTCAGATCTTAGACCCAGAGAGGCCTGGCATCTCAGGGCTTGCTCGAGGGGTTAGAGAGACCACCAAGCCCAACTCTCACCCACCCAGCTCTGAGATGCTGTCAAGAGCAAGGTCCCACCAAGTGGCTTAGGTCCAACTGCCAGGTCAAGAGACTCAGAGACACAAGCCATTTCTGACTTACTAAGGATAAGGCATTGTAATGTTTTTTAACTGTTTGGTATACATTTTATAGATCATTTGAATCAGGGCGTTTTCCCTATAACTCACTCAGTCCTACTCAATTTCAGAGGCACTTTCTGGAGAGAGGGCATGGCATAGTCATCGCGGGGTGTCCTGGTGACACCTCCAGGGCCAGGGCCTGCTGCTTTGAGCTTGCTCGCCCAGTCTAGACTATCACGGCTACGCAGATGTTCTTGAAATGGTATAATACTTGCTACTTTGCAGACTTTTTAGGGTAAATACGTCCATGCCTTTGACATCTTCTGTTAAAGTAGTAATTTGGGTTTTTCCAGGTTTTTTTTTTTTTTTTTTTGCTTTGTCTGTGTGTTGTTTTGTTGTTGTTATTGCTGTTGTTGTTTTAGTTTGGTTTTTACTAAAAGTAATACCTGCACATAATAAATCCCAAACAGTACTGAAATGCCTGAAATGTGTACAGTGAAAAGAAAACCCGTTCCCGACAGCTTCTTTCCCCAGGGTGACCATTCTCAACCATCTCTGGTGTATATTTCAGGAACATGTTTATGCAAATTAAGCATATGCACAGATAGCAACGTGCTAGACACTCTTCTGAGCCACGCTGCAAAATTAATTCCTTTCTGAAGTTTCCTGGTGGCCGACGCCCACCTGTGGAGTCGTGTGCTGGGCCAAAGTCGGCCAGTTCCCCACGGATGGGCCAGGCAGTTCCTAGCCTTCGGCCCTTGAAGACAATGCTCCAAGAAAAGGTACTTGTTCAAATTTTACTTGGAAGATTTTGCAAGTGTGTTTTTAGGAAAATTTCTGGTAGTATAACCCAAAAGAATCAGCTAAAAACAACCTGGGCAAAAGTAAATTAAAATTTTAAAGGTATCTTGCCAAATTGCTTTGAAAAGATTTCCACATCTTTCAACAGGGCATGATGTTAATAACACTTTCAAATGAAAAAAGCATCTCATTCTATTTTGCATTTATTTAGTTACAAGTGAAGTTGAGCACATTTTCCTTTACATCTTTGTTCATTTTTCTATTAGGTTATCTTTTCTTATTGCTGCATGACAGCTTTTGGTCTATGTATTGTCAATATTTTTCTCCAATTTGTTTGTTTATTTTACCATACCATAGTTTAAAATGTTTGTTTAAACAAGCATATCACTCATTTAAAAATCAAGTTTGTTTGATGCTGCTTAGAAAGGGCTTTATTTTTTAAAAATCATGTTTACTTCTAGCAATTTTATGGTCTTATGTCTATATTTAAATTTCTTTTTGTCTGGCATTGACTTAGAGTCAAATAACTTTATTTTATCAAAAAATTGTCTTATTTTTCTATCCAGCCGATCTGTTGTCTCATGTCTCTTACTGAATGGCCCACTGCTGCCCCAGGACGGCAATGCCACCCTGTCTCCTACTAAATTTCCATTTTGATGCCTATTTTTGGACTCTATCTTGTAAATTTCTTATGTAATTTCAAACCATCTTAATTGTAGCTGTAGAATACATTTTATAATTCCAGTACAAGAATTTTTAGGTCCTTCAGTAGCAGTTCCGAGTTTTCTTCATTTAGGTTCTACATAGTTATTAAGACGATTTCTAAATATTTTTATGTATTGCTTTTATGAATGGAATATTTTATTCCATTACATGTTTGTTTAGTAGTAATTTATGTATTAGAAAACCCCTGATTTTTATGTATTATGTTTGATAGTAGCAACTCTACAGAATTCGCTTACTTTTATCTGATTTTGTTGGGCTTCGTTGGCAGCCAGTCACATATCTGCATGGGACGGTCACTCTGCCTTCCTCTCTTCTCCTGCGTCCCACTTCTCTGTCTTGATTGGCCGCACCCGGGACAACGTCAGATCATGGAGATGGTCCGGCCTTGTTCTTTCGCCTCAGTGGCTGCGCACTGCATGGTACTTGCATGCGACTGGCGCAGGTCTGCGCGCAGGCCCATCTCTGCCCTCTAACTGCAGTCGGTGGCTGTTGAACTGTCAAAGGCCTTTGCAGCATTTATTAAAGTTTATGTTTCCTGTTCTTCAGGGGTTACTTTTGGTCATATATACAGTCCTAGAAAGCCATTCTTTCCATGCAGGTATTCAAATTTACCTGCATAGCAGTTGGCAAAGCGTCTTTTCTATGTCTTTGCCTCTGTGGTTAATTTCCCTCATTCATTTCTGCCCTCTTCTTGCACCCACTGCCGCTCTGCCTTCTTCCTCCACGACAGTGATGGGGAAAACTGTCTGGCTCTGGGAGGCGGCCACTCGCTGCCTCCCTGCCGCTCCGCATCCCCGTGGGCTGGTGCTGTGCGGGGCCAGCTGGAGGCAGCGGCAGGCCGGTGTGTGGATGCGCGCTGCTGGAGCCGGGCCTCGTGTGCCAGTCCAGCCCGGGCTGGGCTGCCTGCTCCCGTCCTCTGGTCGTGCTGCTTGCGCAATCCTGATTGGGTACTTTTTGAATCCCACTGTTCCTGATTGGATGTTACAGCTTGTTCCTGATTGAATGTTATAGCTTGTTGCTGATTGGATGTTAATACTTGTTGCTGATTGGAAACTTTTTGAGTCCTACCAAAGGTATAAAAGCAGGAGGAGACCGGGGAAGGGGGGGTCAGAGGAACAGAAGACGGCTTAGGGTGCAGACCAAATAAAGACAGTTCTCCGATTCTCCGCGTGCTACGCGGTTATTTCCAGTGTGAAGAGCTGTTAACACTTAAGAGCTGTAACACTACCAAGAGCTGTTAACACTTGCCGGAACAACAGGCAAGCTCTCCTCTTTGTCAGGAGGCAACAGTCGCTCTCTTGTCTGGCTCTGACCCCAGGGACAGTGGTGGGGGTCTGCTCTTGCCTGGGTGTTGGTCTCCAGCTATGTGCAGTCCGGGCAGGGAGCTGAGTGGTTTCTCTGCTGATGAAAGGCCTTGGCCACATCTAGGGCTGGCTCCTTTCTGTCCCTGGGAGCAGGGGTGCCAGAATTGCCCCCGATTTGGGGAAGGGGTTGGGGAAACTGCTGCCAGGGGACATGTGCTGAGTGCCACCCTACCATCCACTTGAGGTCTGCCTCATTGTTTCATTTCATTTTGTTACCCCTTTATGGTGGAGAATTCTGAGCATTTATAAATGTGGACAGGATGGTGTAATAAACCCCAAACACTCACCATCCACCCCAAACCATCAACCCATGGCCCCTCCTGCTCACTACACCCAATCTCCTTCCCCTCTTATTATTTTGAAGCAAATCATTGTCTTGTTTCATCCATAAATATTTCAGTACATCTCTGGAAACAGACACTTACAAAAACATAACCACCTCACTCTTTTCACATGTGAAAAATTAACCATAATTCCTTGTTATCATCAAATATCGATCAGGGTTCACATTTCCAACTGCCTCCAGAGTCTTCCTTTTGTGACTCATTCGCACTGGGCCGGGGGAGGCGCACTCTGCGTCCACAGCGGCCCCTCCGCCGTCTTTCCTCGTGGGCTAGTTCTGTCTCAGGGATCCGCCCTCCGCGGGGTCTGCGTCTGCCTGGCTGCATCCCCACGGCGGCTCCGGCGCGTTCCTCTGGCCTGCGCGCTTTCTGTAAGCTGGCGCCGGGCTGCAGAGGCCGCGGGACTTGGGAGCCGACAGCGCGGCTCTGGCGCGGCGGGCTGCGCTGTGCAGTCGGGCCCCGCACTGCTGCCCAGGCCCACGCAGACGCTAAGCACGTCCGCCACTGGACTCGGCCGGCTCCAGAGAAACTTTAGCTGTGAAAACCGGCGGCCACCCGCCCCCACCAGGCCCACGGTGGCGGTTTGTCGGCCCTTGAGCCTTCATTGCAACAGCAGGAAACGGCCCCGTGGCCTGCCTGGCCCAGCCGCGCCGCACTGGGGATGGCAGCGCCGGGAGGAGGCCGGGCCTGTCCTTCATCGAAAGGGGACAGGAGTGGAGTCCTCAAGGGGCTACCCACTTCTCACACCGATCTGATGCCCGTCTGCTGGAAAGGACCCCCAGCAAGAAAAGACTTATTTCTCTGATCCACTCCAAAGTCGAAGCTGGGCCCGGGCAAAGGGCTCTCTTGAGCATGTTGGCAGTGGTGACAGGGGACAAGTATGGGCATGGCAGTTGGAAACATAAGCTGAGGCTCCCTCCAGAGAGAGCCCGGGGCCAGGTTTCTGAAGCACACCTGACTGTACTCCCGGCCTGATTCCCGGCCAGTTACAGTGGAGATTCTCCTATGTGAGCAGAACCACCTGACCCGGTGACAACAGCTCTGAGTAGGGGTCTCCTCCCCTGAGTGAGCTCATCATCGCATGGTAGACTATTAATGTGGACCTCTGTGACTCCCTCCCCCAGCCTGAGGACTGGAGGGGAGAAGTGCACCTTTCTGTCTCACTAGGAAACCAGGAAGCCTGTGCCGGATGGCTCTCAGCAGGTGGCTTGCAAGGGACTCTCAGGCACAGGCTGGGAACTGTCCTGTTGGGCAGTTCAGTGCTAGGGCTTGGGACACTCACTTCCTTACTAGAAAACTGCCCTGTGCCCCAGTAAAAAGGACTGGACATTATCAAACTCAGTTCTATTGATGTCTTTTCAGAGCATATTTATTTTTTCCAAATGAAAAATACCCTGGACAGGGGGCTGTGCCACAGGCAGCTGCTCTTGGGCCCTTCCAGGTGCTCTCCCAGGACAGGGTCAGCAGCCCTGGGAACCACCTTTGCCCCCTGCAGGGCCCAGGGACCCCACTAGAGAAGGGAGCAAGGGCCAGCCCAGGTGTGGTATGCCAGGTCCAGGACACCACCAGGGAAGCTTCACCATGGTGTGACCCAAGCAGGGAGGGCTGCGGGCCTTGAAGAGCAGAATTTCAGGGAAAAATGTGGCCCAGGATGGGAGACAAGTGACTCCTAGAGAGCTAGGTATCCAGGCCAAGCCTGACCCAGGTTGGTGCACCGCACTGGCCTGGGGAAGAGACAGAGCCATGGCGTGGGAATGGCCCTGTGGCTGGCATTGTCCCCAAGGCAGGCATCACCAGTCCCCAGCAGGCCTAGCAGCTGGCACCAGCCCAGATGAGAACAGCCCAGTGACCCCCCAGCAGACACGGCCAGACACAAACACAGCCCCTGACGGTCTAGTGGACAATGAAGGGAACATCGAATGAGAAAGGACAGGACCTTTCCTTATATAACCACAGTTCTAGTAATGTTGCTATAATTATACCTAAGAAAATTAAGAATGGTCCCCAAAGGTCATGTAATTTCTACTCCATATTCAAATTTTCCAAATTGTCCCAAGAATCTCTTTTACGGCCTTTTGAAAAAGCCAGAATGCCGACTGGGTCCACGCTGGCAGTCAGCTGCGCCCCACAGCGCCTCTGTCGAGAGCAGCCCTCGCGTTCTCAGAGACGCCAGGCCGTCCTCTCGCGGCAGGCGCAAGCTCAGGACCTGCCCAGTTGCTTCCTCTTGGTGTCATTCAGCGTGTTCCTCTGTGCCCTGCATTTCCTGTGCACTAGAAGTCAGGCCTGGGGCTCGACTGGATGCGTGTCCTGTGGTGGAGAGACCGTCCCACAGGCCGGACGGCCCACTCCAGGCCCACAGTGGGTGTTGACTGGCAGTCTCCATCGTAAACCTTACCTTTCCTTGAAGGGAAACCTTTTGTTCCCTCTCTTGGACTGACAGAGCTGGAGCCCAGCAGGGGCTCCCAGCCTGTGATGCCAGTGTGTCCGCTGGGGCCAGGAAATCAGAGCCCCATGGACAACTGCCCAAGGACACCCTGAGGGGACAAGTGGAGGCTGGAATCCAGTGCAGGCCACTCACCAAGCTGGCCCCAGTTGGAGGCTGGCTCGGTTCCAGCAGGGCCAGCACTAGGAGTGTCCTTGCTGTGGCTTTAGCACTGGCTCTGCCTTGCTCAGCTACCCCTGGCGCACCGGGCACTAGTGTCCCTCTGCTTCCCACCGGCCAGGCCCTGCCAGGCCCCTCACACTGCCCAGAGGACTCAGAGCCACCTGAGCCCACGCTGTCCTCGAGAGAGGGATGCCTCCCTCAGGACAGAGCAGCAGGCGGCCAGGACCCATGACTGCTGGGCACCACCCTCCAGCCCCAGAGACGCCCGCAGGACCCTCACCGCCCTGGGAGGGCGAGCTGAGGAAGGTGAAGGAAACGAGGGAGAAGCACCCTGGCACTGGGGCGCCCAGACAGCGGGAGAGGTGGGGGAGGCAGCAGTTTTCCTTGGGGCTCTCCTTGTCCCTTTCCTGTCCTCCCCCCGACTTTGCAAAGGGGGACATAGGCCACCACGACCGCTGTGGTACCTGCTGTCTCTCTCACACACACACCCCCACACCATACATCTGTGTCCATGGAGACTTGTCACTGGCAAAGGCAGGGCTTCTTCAGTGGGGGCGGAGCCCAGTAGGGGCGGGGCAGGAGGCAGCGACAGGCGGACTGTCCAAAGGGACTTGGGAAGACCCTGGGTCCCACAGAGCCACGTTGGATCCCACAAGTGATGCAGAACAGGGGAGGCCTTCACCCCACGCTAGGCCCAGACACCTGAGCTGCCCAAGGCAGACCCTCTGGGCATGACCGCAGAGGGGTGGAAGTTCGCTTCGAGGAGCCAGGGGCCGCAGCTCGGCCGGCCGGCTGGGGCTGCAGAAACAACCTGGGAGAGGCCAAGAACACGGTAAGGGGCTGAGCTCTCAGGACGGTGCCCTGGAGGCATCCCTGCTGGCTGGAATCGCCCCTCCAGGACTGCTGTTGTCCACAGGAGCCTGAGCTGCAGTGTCGGGGAGAGAAGAGAGGGCGCTGAGCAGAGTGCAGCCTGCCCTCCCCTGGCTCTGAGTGCCTGGGTGAGGGTTGACCTGGTACACCCCAACTGGGGCTGCCTGCAATGACACCAAACCCTCCACACTGGGAGGCCAGGCCTCCCTCCAGGCTTCCCTGGGCTGACTCTGTGTGTGATTTGAAAGATCCCCTGGGATTTCCTGACAGTGCATGCCCCAGAGCAGAGCTGAGCGCAGCCAGGGTAACCACGCAGGGTGTCAGTCACCAAGCCTCCTCCTGCAGGCCCTTCTCCCTGGGAGCCACGACACTGCACCTGTACCAGCTCAGAGCCGCGTAGGGGAGGCCAGAGGTGACAGACACAAGATGGGGTAGCCACGACTATCCTGGGATACAAGGAGTATGGCTGTGGAGGTGCAGCCGGAGGGCAGAAGGAGGTCTGGGTGGCAGGGGGGTGGGGAGGGCCCGTCCTGCCGTGGGTCTGAGCCCCCCACCCCTGCCTTGGGCCCAGTGCTGCAGCTGCACAACCTACTTCTCCATCCCTGTAACCCAGGAGGGGACTTGCCAGGCCCCAGGTCCTTCTGAGGTCCAGAGAAGTGACTACTGAGTCAGGAGCAGGAGAGACTCATGCCAGGGGTGAGGGGGCACTTTACATCATTGCTCAGATGCAGAAACCGAGGTTGGGGCATTGCTGAGGACATGAGCAGGGTTTGAGCCAGGATACTCCCAAAGGGCGAGATGGAGAGATGCTGCACGGCTCACCCGTCCCTGGGGCCACACACAGAGCCTCCGCTGGGCCATGTCAGCACTCACAGTGCTCGTGGTGAGCACAGCTGAGACCTTGGCTGCTGCGGGCTGGCAAGCCACCCCCGAGGTAGCTTGGGTATGTGGGAGGCATTTTGCTGGGCAGAGGCAGAGGGTCTCCTCAGTCTAAGCGGTCGCATCCTGGAGATTCCCGCCTTCAGGAAGGACTGGCCCTCCTTAAACAGCAGCGCTGCAAACAACCCCTCCTGGGAACAGAACGAGGCCATTTTTACCAGGCTGCTCATAAGGATGGAGTCGAGGATTGGATCTATTGATTCACATTCCCTTTGGGGACACATCGTGGGCAGATGAGAAATTCTTGACGGCTTGATGGTTGGGTCTCTGTTCCCCATATATCAAGGAGAGGAAGATGGGTTCCCCCACCGACCGCCTGCCCTGGCCTCTGCAATTGATGGAAGTTGTGACTGTTACTGCCACCAGCTTCCTAGGTGGCTATAAAGCACAGTGAGAACCCCAGGCGGGAAATGGCTCTGGGGTTAATGCAGTCCTCCTTATCTCCGGCTCCCGTGGGAGGGGGCTTCTCTGCAACTCAGCGGCCAGCTCTCCCTCCTGCTGCCAGGTGACTGATGGGCAGCAATGCCTCCCGGAGAGACAGAGCTGGTGGGGATAGCTCTGAGGGGCACTCAGGTGACTGCCCGCCCCCGCCAAGGCACAGGGGCCAATGTCCGGGTGTGGAGACTGGAGTTGGGGCGCCCTGTTCAAGCCCCGACTCCACCCTACTGCATGGGGATGGTGGACATGTTTTATCCTCTCCGAGCCTTAATTCTCTCATCCATGAAAGGGGTGATAGGTGTAAGGAGGAAATGAGGAGCTTGCCACAGGGTGGCATTTTTGGAAGCTCTCTCATCAGGATGCCTGAGGGAAGGAGTGCTTGAGCCAGGGGAGTTAGACTCTGCTCCCCAGAAGACCCCCAAGGGGGCAAGCCCCTGAGGCTGGGGGCAGCCCTCCCTGGGCCATATCCTGTGGTGGGAACTTTTGCTTCCTGCAGATTCCTGGAGTGAGAACAGCCAGGTGGACTCTGGGGTCAGGAAAGGGAGCGACGTGGATTGGAGGCCACAGCAGGACACTTGAGCTATGCTCCCAAGGGTCCTCTGCAGTCACAGAGCCCTTTACCTTGTGGGGCCGAACATTTCCCGCCACCGGGCAGGACTACGAAATCCAGGCTATAAAGCTAGGCCACGCTTATGCACGTCACACTTCCTACATGGCGCTCTGAACGGAGCCTCATGCAGTGCCCAGGGCTTCGTGGTTGAACAAGCGCTTGGTCATTCTTATTCTCCTTGCTTGTCCTGCATCCCTGCAGGCACAGGCAGGCGGGGTACTGTCACAGTTCTACCGAGCACAGGCGGTGCAGACAGCAAGGGCCTTGGAGAGTACGAGCCCTGAGCACCAGAGGGGAGTAGCTTACCCGTGGTCACAGACCAGGTCTGGTGGAGGAGGGGACACTGGGGTGAGACACCCAAATACCTGGGTTCTGAGAACAGAGTGCTTTCCTTACTTACCTGTTTTATTAGCATTTAAAAAAGAAGGAAAGAAATTTGGGACTTATTTATGCTCTTACTTCTTTTTTTTTCTGTTTTTCTTAAATTTATTTTTTTATTTCAGCATATTATGGGGGTACAAATATTACAGTTACATATATTGCCCTTGCCCCCTCTCCCCCCTCGAGGCAGAGCCTCAAGCATGACCATCTCCCAAACATTGCGCATCTCACTCATTATGTTTGTATATACCCATCCCCTCCTCCCCACTCCCACCCGCCCCACACCCGACCCACACCCGACAAATGTTGTTCCTATATGTCCACTTAGGTGTTGATCTGTTAATACCAATTTGCTGGTGAGTACATGTGGTGCTTGTTTTTCCATTCTGGAGATACTTCACTAGTAGAATGGGTTCCAGCTCTATCCAGGAAAATACAAGAGGTGCTATATCACCATTGTTTCTTAAAGCTGAATAGTACTTCATGGTATACATATACCACATTTTATTAATCTACTCATGTATTGATGGGCACCTGGGTTGTTTCCACAACTTTGCAATTGTGAACTGTGCTGCTATACACATTCGAGTGCAGGTGTCTTTTTCATAGAGTGACTTTGGTTCTTTTGGGTAGATGCCCAGTAATGGGATTGCTGGATCAAATGGTACATCCATTTGTATCACTTTAAAGTATCTCCATATTGCTTTCCACAGAGGCTGAACTAGTTTGCAGTCCCACCAGCAGTGTAGGAGTGTTCATATCTCTCTGCATCCATGCCAACATTTATTGTTTGGGGACTTTTTAAGAAAGGCAATTCTCACTGGAGATAAGTGATATCTCATTGCAGTTTTGAGTTGCATTTCCCTGATGATTAGAGATGTTGAGCATTTTTTCA